>OY855914.1:10755402-10850402 GCA_963693305.1 Meandrina meandrites
CCATTTTTTTTTTCTTTGGGTTTTTCCTTGCATGATTTTTTTTTCGGACATTTCCCTTACATGATTTTTTACACCCCTCCCCCCCCCCCCCCCCCCCCCCCCCTCCCTCCCATCACGTTTCTAATGGTCCGTCCTTAAACTGTCTTGCTGGCTTACTACCTTGGGGAATATAGAGGAACCTGGGAAGGGGGCTTTTAAAAGAGAAAAGCATCTTAATTAACATAGATTTTTTAGCACTCTAGCGATAGTGTCCCTATGAAAAACGTTTTGAATAAATGAACACAAGGGCACTACATCAAAAAGTCACATGAGTAATTTCACCGATAGAGCAGAATTGTGCGGATGATATTTTTAAGTCGTTCTTCGCGCAGATCCATAAATGATTTTTAACCTTTGTAAACTGGTACCATAAAGTACTCTTTACATATGTCTTGATATATCGAAGATGTTATTTATTTTTAAAAGTGCATTTCGCTCAAAGTTTCAAAATAAAACGCCAAATTTTCACTCATGCAATTCTATATTGAGGCTTTTGAGTCGTTTCCATGACAATGCATATGCAAAAATGTAGCGCAAGAAAGCGCAAGCATGCAATAAGGCGGCTTTGTCACAAAAACTTGTGTTTGCTTATTGTTCATTGGCCTAATCTTAATTTCCATATTCATGACATGCAGATCCGAGGTGTCGTTTGTCATCAGTCAGAGAAGTTCGCTGACGGGGAGGATGTGAAGCGCTCCCTTCTTCACAAGAAGAAACTTTGAAGAAGAAACGTACATCGAAGGCAGTTTAGGGAAGCAGTTCTACATCTTTTCATGTGGTAAGTTTCTATTTCTTGGCGTTTACTTCATTTTAGAGCGAAATATTTTCCGAAACAACTACTCCGAATCCAAACATGTGCGCTAACTGACTCAGTTTACGTTTCGCGTCGAAGCTTTGGTGAAACGCCTAATGGCTTCAGCACTGAAGACTACAACTTGCAATAGAAAAGCAGTAACCATATGAACCTTTTCGACAAAAGGTTGACCGTAGCTGTTTTCTGAGAATATTTCGTTCTCAACATTGTCTTGTCGAAGGGCATTTGCATTAACATTTCTCTAGCAGCTATGCTCGCTTCTTTGATATTTGATTTAACTGTTTGCTTTGTTTGTTTCTAATATTAATTCCTTGTTCCTTCTTCTACTTTTAGAGAGAAAAGTCCTCAAAGTGCAATTACAGTTGGACACGAGGAGTGCAAGAATTCAAGCATAGGAAGGCAGGAGTGAATAACACAGAGATAAGAATTGCGTTTTGATTATTTAGTTGTACTGAAACCTTTCCGATAAGAAATGGCAGTCCCATACAATGAAATTTGGCGCACCATACCAATAATTACAGAAATACAGGTCAATTGGCTGAAATGTTGTTTGCATTTGAGACAAATTGAAGCTCGGACAAAATCATGAAGGGCCTATTAAAATTCTGCCATATTTGTCGGAAAGGTTTTTCGCAGGTCTTTGAGCGATCACTGCACAAATCACTTTCACAAAACCCGTGAATAAAATTTGTTGTCAGAATGTAGCTAGCTTTTAACAGGAAACGAAACTCGACAAAATTAGTACCTAATTGTCTTGCATCATTTCACGGGTTCAATCAAATCACTCTTATTTTTTACGGAATTAGTATTTCTTTCTTCGCCTTTGTTATGCGCTTTATCATTTGTTTAATTGTCATTTTCGTTTCCTTTTTTTTCGAAAGTTTCAAAACTGTGGTCGCTCAAGACTCGTCTGCTTTGAAAATATAACTGTTATTAGTATATTTTAAGGTGGAAATGCACGCTGAAACTAAGTTGTGTTATCAACTAGCATTTTGCAAGTATTGTTTTCACGCTGAACAATTTTAAATTGTCCTATTCTCAAAAACTTTTCAAAGGACTGATTTTTTTTAAGACCAGAATTGTGTATTATTGTGGGCAATGCCCTTGTCCAAAACTATTGAACGACTGGTCATGCAAAACGTTTTCAAACTTTAAAATATATATTTAACTTTTTTCTTTTAATTTGTGAGCGGAATTGTGCATGACTGAGGACAGTGTCCTTGTCCAAAATAAATAAATGACTGGTCATGGAATTCTTTTTTTTTTTTTTCAATCTTTCATATTTTTTTTCGGAACATTTACGAAAGCAAACTTTTGTGACCAAAATTGTGTATGATTGAGGGCAATGCCCTTGTCCAAAATTAATAGATGACTGGTCATGTAATATAAAACTGTTTGAAATTATCCAATACCTCCATTTCATTTTTGAATAATGACTGTGAATCAAAATTGAACGCAAGAAACGAAATCAATATAAGATCACGAAGCATTCCAGAGAAGATTTCATTTCGCTTGTTTACAAACTGATTCAAATCAAATAATCTTTAGAATAAAAGTCAAATATTTGGAACAATTGCTGACATTAAAATTTAGTTTTTGGTTCTTCTTTGAATCGGTACATCAAATCAGTAGTAGATTGTGCAAATGAATATCGGCGTTCACAGTATACTTGACATGCAGAGCCACCTTAAAATAACTTGAAGAGAGAATATCAGGATTCTGAAGTGATTGCCATTTACTGAAAATAATTTTAAAGGCAGTCATGATTTTCAAGCATTTCTTTACGGGAAAGGTTCGGTTCCAAATTCAGCGTTGTTTGGGAGGGAAGCAAATATTATGTAAAATCAATCACTGAGAAACCTATGAATATTTTCTTGTCAATTTTCACTTTGAGGTTGTAAAGAGATTGTCTGGTTTCAATTGGGTAATAGAAATCGCCTCGAGGTACAAATGATCGCTCGATTTGTTTTATTTGTTTTTTTTATTATTTTTGTAGGCATTTCTTTATTTCGTCTAAAATATATACCTACCGTTCGCGTTGACGCACATTTGGAGCCAAAATATTAACGAACAATATAGAATAGCGATACACATTGAAGTGCTTCTTGATAACCAGACATTGATCTTTAGAGCCTCGCTAAATTTATCCGAGCTCTCGTCAAAACCAGTTTCTGAATGCTACAAAGGACAAAACGCAAAATAGAACGCGCAAATGTTTTCTGATAAAAATAAAAGTTTTAATTTTAGATAATTTTCAATCATTTATGCGACGGTTAGGAAATCGCGTGCACGGATGCTGCGCTTAAAATTTCGAGATGATATTTTTGCTTTGTCTTGCTTGTCCTGTGTAGCAAAGCGAAACGAATGGTCTTGGTATGGCTCGATTTAATTTCTCGAAGGTAACTTGACAAGCCATAAACACTTACCCAATTGGCTTGTAATTACTCGGAATTTTTTTTTTTTTTAATCGGAGAAATATTGTGACGGACGTTGCGGGATTTGTACGTGTTTAAAATAGAACACTTTAAAACTTTAAGCGAACTTTTTTGTTTCATAATACTTATGGCTTGCCTTCGTTATCTTGTTGAAATGTATTTGCATGTCGATATCACGTTAAATAGTAATGCCTTGAACGATGGGCAGCCAGAAATCTATTCACAGAAATGAGACGAGCAGGTTAAAATTACGACAAATGTAAAGTTTCTGCAGACTTGTTTAAACGTTGAAGGTGGCGATGTTTTAGAATCGATATAGTTAAGAGGGTTGTTTAGTTGGGTCTTAAGTCACCCGGCTATTAAACTTTCTTAAATATTTCGATTTAAAAATGTTTTCATCCTCTCAATGTTGCGCAGAAACGTTGCAGTTGTAAAAATTTTAACCCACTCACCTCAATTCTGTTGATAGATTTCCGGCTGCTCGTCATTTTAGGGCTAACTATTTAACAAGTTATCGTGATAAAATACATTGTTGTACACCAATGATGTAATGCTTTGGCGGGAAAAATTCAAGGGGGTACCCCCTAAAAATGTTTGTCAAAAAAAGTTGTCAGGGGAAACGCTGTGCAAATTTTTTCAAATTTTCCCGTCAAAAGTCTTAGTATATATACGAAATTTTTTTCCAAACACCTTTTTAATGAGTTAATTGAAATTCAATAAACTAATTAACTGTTGTAAGTAGATAATAAAAGAAAATGAATAAAATGATTGTAATAAAACACTTGTTTCTGAGTAAGTTATTGTTTGAAATATATCATTGATTAATAAAGATTACGAAAGAAATACACACTGGAATAAAACATTGTTTTTATTTACTCTTAAATTAAGTAATTACTTGAAATATAATTCTATTTTTTTAAAAAAAAATTGGCGCATGCGTATTTTGGGCGCCCAACATTGAAGTATACAACAAATAAATTACTTTTTTTAAAAAAATGGCGCATGCGTATTTTGAGCGCCCGTATTTTTCTAAGTTTTTTGGCGGGAAAATAAAAATTTTCAACATGGGTTACAATGGAATAATTCTCAAGCCATACAACATGAATTGCATACAAAACTATACAACAACAGTTTTAAATTACTAATTTTGCAAATAGAACTAGACAATTCTGTTCAACAAACTGAATCGAAGCATTAAAGCTGTACGAAACCGTAAAATTTTCTAGTGCTAACCCGGTTTCTCGTGGAAAATATTTTGGGTATTGATTAGTGAAAAATCCGAGCTAAAACAGTCGCTTTGATAGCTAAAACTACGAAACTACTTTTATAAAATTGTGGCTACGGAGAAACATTGCTTTTTCGCCATGTTGAAAAGATTACAAATTATAAATTTTTGTATGAAAATCCAAATGAAAAACATTTACATAAAATTCAACAACCGAAATATTAACAGTAAACATTTTTCGCGCCGGTCGTTTTACACCGAGCAAGCGTTTCCTCGTAGCCAAAACATCGAAAATTAAGCTGATCTAGTTTAATAAAAGCTCGCCTCTCTCTCGTAAGTGACTCTGCAAGCCCAAATGAGAACGAGGACTCTAATGAATGGGACTATAATTTTTTGCCGTTTAAATTTTTTTCAACGCGTCAAACAATCCATTCCGACTTTGCTCAGTGTTGGAAAATATAAACTACAGTTATTTTGTTTTACGAATAAAATTTCAAGGTACAAAGTCACTCTACAGAGACAGAGAACAAGCCTAGCTTGTACTTCAACGAAATTAATTGCAGATACTAGCTTTCTCAAGGAAAAACAGGGCAAATATTTTGACAAACAAGACAAATTGAATTCGTGAATAAATTTTCCAAGCCCTTTAGAAAACAATTGACGCGATACACGATTTCACAGAACAAAACCGTTCAATTTCGAAACTAAAAACAAACCTCTGAAAAACAGATGTTCGTGGGCCTAAATCGATCGATGTCCATAACTTAGCCTTTGCAATAACAGCTTTAATTAGTCTAATGAATATTTAGAAAATCCACTGCGCGAAATTCAACTTTGTCAACTGGAAGAACTTGCCGAGCAAATTTAGACATTTCCATATTAAATCTAACTATCTGTCATACTTAATCTTGTCCCTTGTTTTGTTGTTTGTTCCCCGTCAATGTAAGTCCTTCCTTTACGCTTGCCCCTTTCGGTGTATTAATTGCCTTCAGGCTACTGCTTTTATCCCATGCCTTTCTTGATCGTTACGTCGGAATTAATATTCCTGAAAGAAATATAAAAATATGGTTTACTAAAGACGGTTTGTAATAGTCCCTTTGTCATGACAAGCCATGACAAGCCATACCTCAAACTTTGGCATGTACATGCTTATCCAAACGAATGTACCTCTTCAAAAAACACTCGATTTCTCAAAAAAGCGCAATACTCAGGGCCGTAGGCAGGGGGGGGGGGGGGGGGGGGGGAGGTGATGGGTGGGTCCGCACCCCTCACGCGCCGCAAAGGTCCGCTTAATCTTAGGAGAGTTAAAATGACTTTCAAAAAGTGAAAGTGGAAAAGTGGACTTCAACAACTTTATTTTTCATTTTTTTTCAAAATTTCCAGGGCAAATATAACCCTCCTAGACGATTACGTCTCCGGTACCCGCACCCGCCTAAGCAAAATCCGATCACCTTCAAAGAAATATGAAAAGATTCACCGGAATTCAAAAATATCAAATTGAATTGCATGGCGATCGAAAATGAATACCTTCAGTCGTTTCCTTTCAAAGAAAAACAGGGGTCCAAGTATTCCAAACTCAAAATATCATTTCTCCCTAGTGATCTCCATATATTTCTTTAAAATTGCTACTGAGAATTTGTTGGTAGATCAAGGCACTATCCTCTAGTTGAAGGTTTTCTATATTCTCATCAGCTGTCTGCTGGACCATGTATTGATTTTGCGAGGAGAAATTGCATGTTGATCTCTGGTGTTTCGATATATAAATTAAGGCTTGAGCTTTATAGGTGAGTCTTTTTTACAATATCTGTCTAATTAACACAAACGCTTCAGTTTCTGATCGAGCCCCAAAGATATCAAAATACCGTAGCGGTAGTCAGGCATGATTATATTAAAACTATAAATTGTTGTCACTGACTAGAAATTTGTAAAAAAAAATGGACGTTTCGGTAAAGATACTATAACCTTCTTCAGCGAAAATTTAAAAAAAATAAATAAATAAAATATCAACACAGCTATTTTGCAGTTTTTGAAGGCCAATATCTTCTTCAATATTAAACAAAAAGATATAAAACTTTTGCCGATTTCCATTTCTAAATCTTATATTTGGTGTCAACATGTTGAATAGCATAATTCCTTCTCTTCGCAAAGTTTCATGTTAACAAAGCAAAATGGAAACACTGACGTCAGCAAAAATTAACCTATGCATTTGGGTTGATACAAACAACTGTCCCTTACCTGGCAAAGCAAAAAGAAGAGAACCATAAAATCCAGCAAAGGCAGTCCAGATCCGGACACGAAGTGACTGCAAGATACAAATAGGAATTAATTTCTGTCGAGAATTAATTATCTTTGCTGAACTCAACAAGCAACGAGGCGACCAAATTATAAATCAAAGGATTCTTGTCCTATCTCTTGTAACAGAGTCCTCCACATCTCTCTACCTAACATTCCAACAACATAGCATTGACTTGTGTTATAGAAGCAAAACAAAAGCACATGATAGCGAAATTTATTTGGAATTAGTAATATTTTCCTCTCGAAGTAGGGAAATTGAAAATCTAGAGTACCTGCTGGACAAAAACACTCGTAGCAGAAAGGACAACCATGAACTCAGATGCAGAATCAAACCCGGAGCACATTGGTGACAGGGTAACGCTTACCCATACCATGGCAAGGAGTAAGGGCGGGGGTGCGAGGAGGGGAGGGAAGGGGTGTCCTTCTTATCTCCAGTATTGTATTTTCACCGAATCCTTAGAAGTTGCCCCAAGGTGGATTTTCTACAGCAAAATGTGACACGTCTATGCTTTGAAACTTTAAAAGTTGCGAATTCTGCTATCTCGAAACCTCCGCCTCGAGAAGTTTCCAGAACGCTTTACTCCAGAGTTGTCTTTCCACCCCTCCTCCCACAGACTCTGTGCAATGCAGCTGAGCTGTCATCGAAGTTACTCCATGAAGGGGCCTTAAAATGATTTGTATTATATAGGGGTTAATGCAAACAAAGTTTAACAGTTAATTGAAAGGTAAAAACTCACCACTGTTCCTCTGTTCCTCTATCGCAACTTTAATTTATCAGGTGGCTTAGCACAGGATTACGAACCTACAAAGAAAAAACAGTGGCAATATAAGTGATACATTTCGTATAAAGACGATAAAGCAAACTGACAGTAATGTAAGCTACACCCATACAGAGAACGGAAATGATAGGATGAAAAGGAACCGCGCTTAGAACACTGAGGCGACGAAAAATAATTTATACCCAAAAGAACAAGGCAGGCCCTGAAAAGCCCCATTCAGGGAGTGGTCAATTAAGTATACCATCATCATCATCATCATCATCATCATCATCATCATCATCATCAAGGTTAGTAGTAATACCGTACCCAATGAACGTGCCAATGTCATCATTTAATTGTATAATATATATCAGCAAAAATATGTATGCTTGCCGACAGTGGTTGCAGGGATAAATTACAGTTCCTTGAGGTGGTATCAGATGTCATTAGGCGTGTTTATACCCAAATCCACCAAACTCTTCATAATTCCCCCCCCCCCCCCCTCCCCTCCACCTCAATACTAGAATAATAACTGTTGCCTAATAGTACAAATTTTGATTCGTTCATTATGTATTTTGAGCGCGTTATAATTGACTTCTTGCTTCTTGATGCACCAGTCTATTAGTGTTACAAATGCCATAATAAAATACATGGCACCTATTACGGTGAATTGAGAGAGTCAAGCTACCTGAAATAATGGTGACCTCTGAAATCGCAATGCTCTAGCTATTTCCATCATGATTTTCATCCTGGAAAAAATAAACACAAAAGTTATTTAAATTTTTTTTATTAATGAAGACATTAATTTCTTCGAGATCTAAAACGGACGTTATTAGATTTGTCAAAAATATTCATGTTAATTGGAACAGGTTGAAATTAAACATGTGAATACACTCCCGAGAGCAAAAATAAAAGGTCCTTAGAAAACTGAACGGATCCCTGATAGAATATCATTCAGGGAAAATTCAAGAAAACTTCAATGAACTGTAAGAAAGGACTAAAAGTTTCCAGAGATTTCGTGCACCTATATATAAAAAATTAAATGACAATAGCAAGTAAATCCAGCGACAGACAGTGTAACCATCTGTAAACGTTAAAACTAATGTAAAGGAGAAGTAGGGGCGAGTTGAATGGAAGAGAAATCACCGGGTTTACATAACACACTAGGTAAATCTGCTGTCGAATTTGTAACCAAATTCGTAGTAAAATACTAACAGCATATCGCTCTGTAATATTAATTTGCTGCATAGCTATGTCAAAAAGGGTCAATCGTAGATTGGCACAGGTTTCAAGCGTGACATTCATCTTTGGTGGACAATGAATAAATGTTAATACAAGTGCGCGTTAGCTGTTGACTTCATAAATTATATCCCTTAAGATACTTTAGCGACATTTTCCCGAAGAAAATGCTTAGCTAAATTGGAAGTTATGCTTACAAAATATTAATTACTTTTTTTTGCACAGCTCTTACCTTTCTAAGGAGAAACAAAAATCCATTGAACGGTTCTACGTCAAAGCACGTGCTTCCAAGGTTTGTCAAGGTTTTGGTTGAAGTCGAGTTCTTGTTGAAGGTTTTTGCGCTTCCGTAACATTTCCAAACGAAAACAAATTGCAAATTGAAGGTCGTAGCAATGGGCGAGAGCAAAGGTAGATTTCCTGGATTTCTGATGCTTGAAAACTTCGGACTTGGTTGAACGTTGGACCGAAGGACACGACATGACACTTCTTTGGTGATATGAATAATTTGCAATTTAAATTTCAAAACGTTTGCGACACGCACGGCATAGTTTTCTCATTATTTCATCGGTTTGCGTTCTCAATGAAAATAAAATGAATACGGGAAAATAAAGGCTTCGAACAGAAAATAAGTTTTAAAGTCAAATTTTTAAAATAGTAACTAATCTTCTTAAATCATCTCTTATTTAAACTGCAAATCAAATATTATGCTAAGGACAAGCAAGATAAACTTATTTATTAAATTCTCAACCTCGGATAATGCAATTCTAGCTTTCTGATTGGTTCACTAGATCTCGGTTATCAGCCATTATACCTGCGTTTGACCTTATATGGGAAACGAGTACGGCAAGTGCCGCTCAGTTTAAAAATTTTCCTGCGGGAAGCGAAAGTTCCATCAGAAAAATGGAAAATTTGGCGAGGTTTATAAGCTTATACAAGAAATAATCGACAGTGCCTTCCCTAAAACCACAAATACCAAAAAATGCCATGGTTGACTCAACTACGTAAAACTGAGAGGATTGATGCGAAATGTTTAGTTAAAAATACTTGTAAATGTACAACAAGAGCGACTGAACGAAGAAGAAAAGCAGCAAATAATTTACGGGAAGACCAGAAAACTGACACAATTTCATTCAGTGTTAGACGTAAATGTGGCTCAGCACTTCAGTTAAGTTTGTTACCTTTCAATCTTGATCTTGTCCTTTTATACTTCAATAAACTTCATCGAATCTGAGTGCAATTTCGTTTCAGCATAATGTAGTAGTCTTGATGACAGCCGTGGAGCCGTAAACAAGTACAATATGTAAACACTTGCTTCGCTCGTCTTGCACAAGGCGTATAATTTCCAGAAAAGCTATTCCTTCGGATCTTCCCGTTATCCTTAATTGTTGTCACAATTTTCCAGGATGAAAAGACGATTTACGAGGAGATTTTCCGAGGAAAATATTCAGAAGAAAACTCTCTCGCTCGCTTTCCTCGCGTGTTTCATTCAACTCAAAAAGTGAACACCGCGCCACAAATTTTCCCGCCTCCTCAGACTATCACTTCGTTTACATCAAAATGAAATGTCCAGTTGATTTATACTAGAGAATAATTTAATAAAACAATTATTCCATTCGCCCTTGTTGGATACGAGTGGTTATAGCCAACTCGTATCCAACGCGGGCTCATGGAATAATTGTTAAGTATACAAGATAATCATCAAAGAAAATACAATTTGACTGATTATGTTAAAAGTCATGATAAAACTACTTATGAACGAAGCTAACCTTCTAGTAAATAAGGTTTAATTAAGATAAATTTCTAGAAAACATCTCGATAAGCCTATTCAATAGCTAGCAACAAACTAAGATCTCTTGGACTGCGAGAATTCGCTCATTTCTGGCTTTTCAATTTCTCGGAAAGAAATTAAAAAAAGACGGAGAAAATAATTTACGGCCCAAAACATCTTTCATTTTTGTACAGAGATACTTTACTCTTGGATCAACATTTCACTTCACTCTCGTCAATCAAGAAGTAGCTTTTCTCGGGTTTTCCTTCTACATAAATAGCTAAAATTCTTAAACATTAATCCCTTTCAAAGTCGAAAGCAGACAAACAAAAGTTTACGTGTGTTCTCTTTCAGGATCTTCTCACTAAATTCGCTATCCCTAGTAACTTATCCGCGCGGATCTAATCTCTTTATTTGGGTTGAATTCCTCATTTTGAAGCCAATCAGCAACATTTATAGGCCATATATTGAAGGGACTATGGCAGCTATATATTTTGTGCGCAATAATACAAGGGCATTCACATCTGAGTGAAGGAAGCTACGGTAACGTGAGTAAACTAAGGTAACAATTTCCAAAGAAGAACTAAAGAAAAAAAAGCTGGTTATTATTTTAACGAAATACGAATGGCAGTCCCATGTGATTCACTCGTCATGCTTGCCGGGAGAATTCTCGCTCGGTTCCAAGCTCACTCGTATAGCGCGAAGTGGCCTGGGGACAAGGATGCGAATAGCATACTTAAAGGGACACTATCACGGGCATAACTTCAAAGATTCAACAGCCCAAAAACATGTTTACACCATTGGAAACCTATTAACAGTGGTCAAGTTTTCTTAAAGTTACTATACCAGTGTACTGAAGCTAAATATGGAGTGATATCACTGTGATAACATCGGGAGCTTTTGATCGCAACTTCAAAAAGTAAGCCTAACTTTTTCAAGTTCTGCCCTCGTAGTTTTGGAAACATTTTACGGTTACCCTCTTCTTTAAAACAATTTGCTAGATATCCTTCCCTTTACGTTCTAAGAGCATTTCTTGCATGGATGAAAGTACTTAGTCATAATTTTCATGCCGTTTTACAAAAAAAGCCAAAAAATGTCCGTGACAGTGTCCCTTTAAAGGAGGGTCTGAAGAGGAGAAGAGACCTGAAGAAACTATATTTTGCACGAGATTTGGGACACAAAGACTGACATCACAAACAAAGAACCTCATTTGAGATTCGATGCGAACCGACAGTAGAACCGACGAAGATAACATGTTCTTTTCAACTAAATACTCGACAAATGTGGCAAATATCGAACTTCTTATCCGAATTGTTTCAAAACGTCACCTAGAAAGCATATGGTTTCGTTGTTACGAAATGAACGCGGGCCCAGGCAAGCGTGGGTTTTAATAACATAATGCATGTAATGCATGAATATTGAGCAAAATAATAAATGGGAATTGAAGCACTTAAACTCGTTGAGAGCATCGAGCGAAAGATGGTGTAACCGTGCGTGCCCGCCCGTGTGTTGAACTCGCGCCCTCCATGCTTTTTACCACAGTATACCAACGCATTGAGCTAACTGAACACTTAGGTCCACAAAGCGTACATGTGTCTAGAGCGTTATGCATTATTGTATTGCGAATTCGGGGCAGCGATTTGAGTGTAGTTTAAATAAGAGATAGAAAAAAGGAAATTATTTTTGGAACACAACCAAAATGTTTTCACCTTTTCTGTTTATATTCCACTTAATGCTGTGTTATATGTAATTATTAACACCTTGCTTTGAGGGCAAGCAACGCACCGGAACTTCCAAATTAAAACAAAGCAACTTCAACCAGTCATGCTTGACTTTCCTTTGATTTGAATGTCCCAGAGCGGACCCTGCCCTTCAGCATGGCGGATTTTGTTAGCTCTAAATGGCCCATAACCAGGATTACTAAACAAAGGACAGCCTCAAGTTTATAATCTAATTTTTAATTAAAGTGTTTATCCAAAATCTATTACAGCTGTTGCAAACCAACATTGCGTTAGGGTATTTATTTGTGAACTAATCTGTAGAAGTATACAAACGCTTACAACTCAGTTACTATGTTTGAGAATCAATTAATCATCATAAACAGTCTTAACACATGATGCCTCGACAGAAATAAATTTATATTGGCTATGTCATGCATGTTTCCGAAATAATCTCTGTTCTAAACCTTATTACACTACTCGTTCAAGCACGTACAATTTCATTAATGTAATTAATGCACAACTATATATATTTGAAATAGACTCGTTTTGTTTGCGAATCAGTTGTGGCTTAATAACAGATAGTTTAACTTAAGATTTTCTGATATTCTCACGGCGTTTCCACTGTATTTCTAGGTTACAAATTGGAGGACTTTGTCCGTAAGAAACGCTCCTTAAAATTCTAATTTTAACCTTTGGCTTACATTTATCCGAAGGGCGGGGTTACTTTCGTGAAAAGGGTATAAAGATGATGATATCAAACAAAATGATCTTTCATGAGCTCTTCGGATGTTAAATGAACCGTCTCTGAACATACCGAAATTTATAAAAAAAAAAACAACAACAACAACAACAACAAAAAACAAAAGCAACTATTAGTTCTGTTCCTCTTATTCTCGCATGGTTTTCTATGGTTTTTGAGAACGAGGGGTTATCGACATTTAAGGTATATTATTAAGGACTTTAAGATCGGATTAGGAGTACGAGCTCAAGTGCGAGTAGGACGCGTACGTCTTTCGAATTTTAATCCACTTCCCTTCTCAGAACCCTCACTACTCTCTGCTTCTCTCCAGGGTCCAGTGTTCAAAGGGTGGATATCACTATCCACCGGATGAATTGCTATGCAGTGGATAGCATAGGATAGTGATTTATCCGGTGGATGACGTTCTCCACCCTTTGAACAACTGGAGTCAGTTGAATAGGAGAAATGTTAAAATCGAAAGCTTGCACGCTAGGTTTCGTACGCGTCTTAACCTCGAACTGGTTCTCCGATCTGAAATGCACGTGTCCAATGTTTATACTTGATCAGGCGACACAAGTCGGAATCCCAAGGACCCGACACTCCTTGATGAAACCTTCCGCGTTATTACTACTGTTGGTTGTAAGGCTCTAAGACGAGCCCTTATGCGTTTTTGCTGGCTGATAGAAATCCTGAACAGGCGAATAGTCCTTGGAAGCAGGCCAGTAAATCCAACTCGAGGAATCCTTCTAAGTTGATCTAAAGACAGCTCTAAAGAAGAAACATGTCTAAGATTAAACTTTTTGTAAAAAGGACCTGTAATGTATTTTTTATGAGGTAATACGATGCGTTGTGATGCAGCCAAACGGAGGCAAAAGGTTCCAAGAAGAGGAAAACCGTCAGGTTATGGATCACCCAATGTTTCAATCTCTCTGACTACCTTGTTGTCGTTGGGTTTGCGATGCAGAAATGAAGGGCGTAGGTCAGGGCTGCCTAAGCCACGCTGTGCTAAGGTGTGTTAAGCTGAGCTCATCTAATCTAATATAAGCTTAGCTAACGAATTAAACTTAGCGTGGCTAAGCTAAGCTTAGTTGAGCTAACTACTAAGCTAAGCTAGGTTATACCATAAGCTTAACTAAACTATGCCATTCCATGCCATGTCATGCTGGTCTACACTATGCTATGCTATGCTATGCTAAGATATGATATGGTATGCTATGTATGTTATCTTACTTGCTAAAAACGATTGCACGCTTGCAAAGTTCCGTGCATTTTTGTAGACCACTCTAACTCCGCCGGGTTGCCTGTTCAAATCGATCAGCTGCCTTGGAGTATATTTTGTGCCATAAATTTTGCCTTTAACATTGGGGAAGTGCGCGTTCTTGTGGGCACTACTTCTGCTCTGCCAGTCTGCCCAGATCTTATCCACCATTCCATGATGAAGGAAAAACTCAGGGGCGGCCGCTGCGTCATCGGAACACATCGTTCCACCAATACTACAATGGACGGAGCCGTGAAAGAAACCACGAAGAGCCACCTCAAAGCTTTCAAATTGGGACGCCGGTGTGCGTAGCAATTCTTCCACGGCCACCGCATCTGGTGGCATCCCATTGAAGCCCCTAGTAAGGCAGTCTGTACTTGCTGATTCAGGAAGGCTCCACCGGCTTTTTCTGAATATCCCAGTTCTTACGCAGCCATCAGGCGGCATTCCGTTACCACCCATCCCAGAGCTGCCACTGTACCACGCACTGGATCTGGATGTTTGCCAGGGATCAGCTGACACGAGGCTCCAATCCCAGAATGATACGGTGAATCTATAAAAATCATAATACAACGGAAAATTCAGCCCAATGGTAAGGCAGAGCTGCCTTTATCACCTTCTTCACAGGGAGCCTTTTATAGAGTACATCGTCGACTACGTATCAATATTTTGGATAAAGAAAACAACTGTGCTGAAACAGCACCGAGAATTAAAAAGGTAGGTCTATCCAAATGATAAAAAATCTATAAGTGCTACTAACTGTGATTAACTTTCTTTTTTTTCTTTTACTTAGGATGTGTTATCTTGTATTGTATTTTATTATTTTTGTTTTTTAGACAGAATTATCACTTAAATTAGCCACTGCTAACTGCAGGCCAGTCCACTATATATTATTAAATCAAAAATAAGTGAAGTGTGAACGTGAGAAAAGAGTGTGAAAAGGAGATTAATAATGTAATTTGCAGTGAAACGGCAGGGAAGGAACAATAAGCTTTAAATGATTACTGTGGTATACATGCAGTCCGAGCTACAGACCTGCAAGTCCGCAGGTCTGTAGTCTACATTCAAGTTTGTTGAACACCGAAAAAGATGTCATGCCCACGAGGTTTTATATTATCTTGCAAACAGGGATTTCAAGTCTCCGGCAAAAAGTCAAAGAGTTATAAAGAAACAGAGCTTGGTACCTGCAGTCGATCCTTCGCATTAGGTTCTCGTACTGTAGTATGTAGTACCTATGCCAAGTCAAGAAGTGGTCTCGCTCGTGAATTGATGAATAGAAAAGCGTTTTATGTTCAGTTATAAGATTATCATAAGTCGCTTTGTATCGTGGATCAGTTGAAGCTGTGCGAATGGTCCTTACGTATCTTTCCCTCTCAGAAACAGACATGGATGTGAATTCTTTCCGTATTCGTGTGCACTGTACAGGGAAGACTCCTAGGCAAAGGCACCGCTGACCACATTGGTCATAGACATAGCGTCCATAGCCGTAGCCTCCATTTATTTGACAACCTGAAGAATTGGAATGATCTTATCAGTGTTGGATGCTCGCTTACTAACTTGGAAAACAACAAACAAGCAAAGACTATAGTCTATTGTTAACGGTAAACGGCACGAAAACTTTGTAAAATTTGGAGTGATTTTCGCCGCAAGCAAAACAGTTAGCAGCAAAAAAGGTTTCCTCGCTTTTATAGACGCAACAAAACATTTCTTTGATACGATTCAGCATAAAGGTTCCGATTCTGTCTCCCCTTACCGTAGTCATACCAGCATTAGCAGTTTCTTTGTTCACTCTTACCGCGTATGTGAATTATTAGTTAATAATGGTAACCATGTGTGATAGATAACGAAAACCTACCACGCCTTTGAGCATCGCATGACACAAGCACACACGCCAAGAGAAAGGCAATGAAGACTACTTGGAACTGAGTTCTTTGTTTCATCTGTAACGCAAAGAGAACAGTGCAAAGTAAATTAGTCAAAGGCTTGGTCCTTTTTGTTCGAAAGCAGATTAAATGATCGAACGTTTTAACCCAGGATTACCAGCTGCTAACAAGTTCATTTTCTTCCCTTTTTTTGTTTTGTTTTGTTTTATGCCTTCTGGTTTCGTTGCCTGGACCTTTTTAAAAGTTTAAAGCGATAATGTACAAGGGGCCGGTTTATAAGAACGCGCGATGGTGTCTAACCAAATTATTTGGGCTGATATTAATCAAGATGAAGAACAGTTAAATTTTCTATCCATCTGCGGCATACAAAGCTGTCTTGTTAGTTTGCCTTGAAAATGTAGGATTTCAGAAAATTGAGACTTTTTCAAACGGTTGTTTTCTTGGTATTTTACGTGCATTGTGCGTGGGTACACTGCCTGTTTGACCTCTGTGAAGTGCCAGCACACTTCTGTTAGGGCTTTGTTTTGCATAAGCTTATATAAGTTTACCATAGGTTACAATTTTGAAACATTCCACGATGAGGCATTGCAGTGGTAGTTTGCAGAAGGCAAAAACCAGTGTTGTGGGAGAGGAGAAGAGAAACCGCATTTATTCTTTTTATTATCCAACGAGAGGCTAAAGAACAAACATTTATCGGGAGTCATGGTGTAATTTTGCTTTCAAACTACAATCTGTCAACAGCGGAAGAGGGCATTGACTGCATCTTTAATATATTAGCATGTGCACGCTTGCACTGAAGTCCAAAAAAAAAACAACAACAACAACAAATTGAGTAAAATCTACAATTCTGATTGGTTCATGAAATGTGAGCGAAGAAAATATAGGAAGAATAGAAAAAAAAAAAAAGAGAGTAACCGCCACCCCATGTTTTGTTGTGGATCATAACTATAATTACCGTTCGGAAGTGTAACTGTAACCTGCACTAGTAGCCTTTTGTTAAACTGTTATTGTTAGAAGCAATTCATTTTGTAAAGCTTAGATTCCGTTTTATCCAATACAGTTTTAGAAATGTTTGTTTATACCTTGTAATTAGGCATTTTGGGTTATTTCGTAATTCCGTATTGCGTCCTTTGTTGGTCTTATAATAGAGCTGTACTGCAGAATATTATTTGGCTACAGTATAAACTCTACTTTGTATCCAAGTAACAGATGCCTATTTGTAACTTCCCCAGCGAGTTTCTCAGAATTCGAGTTTATAATTACCCAAGTCTTCAAAACTGACTGAAAACGTGTCATCACAGAAATTACAGTACGTGCTCGACTGAGTAAAGCGAATCTTTAGTTCGAATTACGAGGGTCGAGGCCCCTTCGGGAGATGCCACTCTATCAATCTGACTATACTTAGTTTTCATGTATGCCTGGAATCTGAATAATATTATCAAATTGCTTTGAACGTTAATGATTTGCCCTTTTGTTCATCACTTTTATAAGGGTTAGTTTAAATTAATTTACAATCAGTGTGCAAAAAGACATTTAAGAGTTTTGATGAAAGATTCAGTGGGTCATTTCTCAGTTAGTGGTCACAACAAATAATTCACTTAGGAAGTGACCTGGTTATAGTGACTATACGTTCTGGGAGCATAAATGTAGTCTATCTGGGAGCAGTACAGTCTGCCAACTGCGGTTTTAAAAACATAAAATGTCTTACAGTCCATTGAGTTATTTTTTATCAGGTCATTAAAAAAGTGAAATGTAAAAAGGAGTTGCTTATAAAGTTAACATGAAGTACATGACATATTACAAGTTTTTAATACACATTCGACTGACCAAGGTCATGACATCTAAAATTCGAAGGATTCGACACAACAATTGAATCCAACGTTCAGTTTACATAATTAATTTAGTCATATCACATTGTCGTTACACGCCCTGATGGCAATAACAGCAAAGCCTCTTCTTAGCTGACGCGTCAAGTCCGCGAGGCAACGCTATCTCGTTAGTTGTTTTCGCTTTCTTCGAAAGAAGATCTAAGAACGCTTTTCCTGTCGTAAATCGTAAATTAAACTCGGTATTAAAGCTCGCCTGTTTCCTATTAATTCATCCTACCAATTTCGCGTTACCCCGAACTGTTTACGTAGATTTTCCCAACCATCCAAGTCAGGTATATATTTACAGCATAAATATTCCTAGTCTTACAATTATCATACACCTTACCTTGCACGACTTGAAAAGACCTTAGCTTGAAGGAAATGTGCGCTGTACCCTCTCCAAGCGGTAATTTAAAACACAATACGAGTATGTGTAATCAATTCGTGTTCTATGTATCGAGATCGAAAATGATACGAAGACCTTCTGATTTAAAAATATCCCCTTCAGTTGATCTCTATTGAGTTATTTCCTTATACGAAGCCATTTCCTTGTTTCGTTTAGGCGGTATGTGTAATAATAAATCCTCTTTACTGTCATTAGCATTTCTCCAACATTTATCAAGGAAGTACATTCATAAATAGTTGTTATTCTTATGTAGAGTTAAAAGTCTTCCTTCAGCTAATCTAAACATCTCGTGTTACATGCACTTGATGCATTGCTTAAACATTTAAAGGAAGTTGAAATGATCGACTTTCAAGGATTTCTTGTTGAATTTATTACGTCACGTCTTTAGCATATGCATGCGAAGAGCTGAGAACCGTACAAAAAAGAAAGCGACAAACTTATTGGCCATGCGACTATCCCCAGTTCACCGTTACATAAATAAACTTTCAGCTCTCGAGGTCTCTTTCTGATAGTCGACAGAAAACGCGAAAGAGCAGACTAATTGTCTTAGCATAGACCAGTAATCCATTGACCATAGAACACCTATAAAAACTGATTTATCGAAGGTCTTAGGGTCTTACTGAGGAATTTTGTTTTCACTTATTTGTTTTGGCACTCTTTAACCTAAAGAGTTGATGTGGATATAATTTAATATTCAGGCCTTTTGTAAGTTGATCAATGTCTCTCTAACTTCGCCTGAAGTTCCATTTGTCGTTACGCGTGCTGGCCTGATGGCATACAGCGAAACCGTTCGGTCTGACGCATGAAGCCCGCTACAGGCAATGCCGTTTTTGTTTTCTCTGAAGTAGGGCCAAAGATCGTGTGGAAAGTTATAGTTTTTGCCGTGTTTGATGAATCCTAAATTAAACTCGAAATAAAAATCCGTCAGTTTACTTCCCATTCTTCCTACAAACTTCGCGTTACACTGATTTATTTACGTAGCTTAGCACAACAATTCAGGTCACGTTTCACAGCATTAATTGATAGTCGTATGCCTTACCTTACACGAAATTTAAAACCTTGAAGGAAATTTTGCGCTGAACCTTTTTCAAACGGGAATTTATAAGACAGTACGATATATGCAATGATATCCTGTGCTATGAGTTGATGCATCGAGATAACAAGCGATACGATAAACACCTCCTGATTAAAAACATCCCCTTCAGCGTAATATCTATTATATATAATGGGTTAATTAAAGTGTATTTCCTTATGTACTAGCCATTTCCTTGTTTCGTTCAGCTGATAAATTATGTGTTATCAGATCCTGTTCACTGACATTAGGTCTAGCTTTACTCCAAGGAAGTAAATTTACAAATATTTGTTATTCTTAAGTAGAGTTAAAAGCCTTCCTTCGGCTCATCTAAACGTCTGGTGATGCATGGCTTTGGTTGAAATGATCGACTTTTAAAGAATTGGTTTTGAATTTACCTCGTCACGGCTTTATCATATGCATGCGAATAAGCGAGGATACCCCTATCAGCCATGCGACTATGTCGCACAAATAAACTTTCAGCTCGAAGTTTCTCTCTGATAGTCGACAGAGAACCATAGGGAGAGAGAGCAGACTACTTGTTTGAGCATAGGATGCAGAGACATACGAAGACATGTCAGCTGTGTGACCCAGGAGAATACTAATAAGTCATACTTAACGGGAAGAGCCTAAACACATTTACAAAATTACTCTTTCCTATTTCAGACTAAAACGTACATACGATTTTCAGACCTGATGCCAGACCTGAAAGTTTGTTTTAGAGCAGCGCATGCACAAAACTACTTCGGATGGCGTAAGCACTAGAAAGGGCTTCAAATCCCTCACGGTTTTTTTTTTAACTTCTTGTTATAAGGGATGAACAATAACAATCCCAAAAAGATAGCTTGTTTCCAAGTATTGACCATACGGCAATAACATATTCAGACCAAATTCATAATCGAAGAGTTAAAAGTATTCCTTCAGGCCATCTTAACATCTCGTGTTGCATGCACTTCACGTATTCCATGAGCATTTAAAGAAAGTTGAAATGTCTGTCTTTCAACGACTTCTTGTTGAATTTATTCCGTTACCCTTTTATGATGTGAATAGGTGAGAACTGTTTAATTAACTTTACGATGACCCCAACGGCCATTAGACCATCTCTCGTTACATAAATAAAGCTCGACGTTTTTTCTGCTGCTTGACAAGTTGTTTTCAGGCATAGGCCAGGGACTGATCAATTGAAGTTCTATTATTGAAGGTCTTATTGAGAAATTTTGTTTCTCTTCATTTGTTTTGCCGCTGTTTAAAACCGATAGAGCTGATGTGGTATTTTTTCACATCGGTAAAACCTTTTTGTGAGCTGATCAATTTATCTCTTAACCCCATTCTGACATGTTCTAAAGTCCCACTTCTACCCGTTCACTTTCGTTTTATCATGATTGTCGTTACGCGCTGGCGGGAATATAACTGCGAAGCCTTAGTAGCTGACGCGTCAAGCGTCACGCAAAGTTACATCGTTGTTTTCGCCGAAGATGAAAGAACGTGTAAAAAAAATAGGTAGATCGAAAAATAACCTCGCCTGTTTGCTTCCCATTCTTGCTACCAACATTGCGTTACGTTGAACTGTTTGCCCCCGCCCAACAATTCAAGTCAGGTACATTTTAACTGCATAAAACGCTTATACACTTACGCTCAAAATACGCCTTACCTTGTATCGATACGCAAAGACCTCGAAGGAAATGTGCGCTGTACCTCTTCAGGCGGTAATTTAAAACACAACCCGCTATATGTAATAAAATCCTGTTATGAAAAAGAAAGTGATACAAAGACTTCCTGATTTAATAACATCCCCTTCAGCTATTTCCTTATACGAGCCATTTCCTTGTTTCTTTCAGTTGATATGTGTAATAAAATCCTGTTCAGCGCCATTAGCATTTCTCCAAGGAAGTACACTTATAAATGGTGTTTTTTCCTTCTACTTTCCTGTAAATAAACACCTTTATTGGTATAGTCACGTTACAATGCAGAGGATTCATACCTGATGCGGAGACATGCTGAGACATGTCAGTCTTATTTCTCTAATCCCTGAAGACTAGACATACTTGACGAAACGAACCTTAACATTTTGAAAGAATTAGTCCAAAAAATAACCACGAATTATCAATGTATAGCCCTCCCCCCACCTTTATCCGAGAGATTTGACAGAGATATGTTTTTTTTTTCAAATTGGTATATGCTTCTTCGATCTGCTTGAAGTGAAATACAAGCAAAAGGTCACCATAAAGAAAAAATGAAAGACAACTAACGATTACCTCTCTAACTGTTCACAAGCTAAATTTTCACAAAATAGTGCGGAATTAGGATGCTCACTGCAAAACGAGGCAGATGCAGTACCTTGGAGACAAAAAACGACTTTCTGGCTTTCTGTCTTTTTACTTATCAAAGGCTTTCAAACAAGGGACTGGAAGAAAGCGTTTTTGTGTTTATTAAATACAAAACAACGTTAATTACATAAATTATGATGAAAGCAATGATGGAAGTAGAATTCATTGACTTTTCAAGCATTTTTTTTTATGGGCATCCACTTTTATCCATTTTCATTCCCGCCGATACAGTGATCAATGCCATGCACAGTGACTTGCTTTCTTCATCCACGATGTTCAATTAACATAAAAAATACGTAATATCATGATGACAATTTCATTCCCGAAACAATATGCGAATATTATCTAAACTAAGAGACATTTGTAATTCGAACCGAAACAAAAATCGATATTGATTGACAGGCGCAACTTTGCAGAGTTTCATGTAGCGTCTCTAAATTGGTCGTGGATTAATTTATTATATAGCATACTAGTAGCAACCGTTCTCAAAATGCGTCATTAGAATGTGTTTTTTTTGTCGGGTCATACCTATATGACGCTTCTTGAACAGGGAAAGAATTGAACAAGTTCAAAAAACAATAATAATAATAATAATAATAATAATAATAATAATAATAATAATAATAATAATAATAGTAATAATAAGACTTGAAGGATCTATTTTCCTGTCAAAAAATTATTCGTTTTAAGAGAGGCAATTTGAAATCCCAGAGAATTTTCAATGGCGTTTGTGTTGCCAGGGAGTGTGCGGGACAGCGGCAGGAGTCTTAGACCCAGTCTTTTAGCTTTTTCCACTTCCGCTTTGGAGACGTTGAACAGCTTGATGGCTTTTTCACTCAGCACGGAGAAACGGCCTCGAGGAATGCGGCTTAATGCACTCGTGCTCAATTCTAAAGAAGGTGAAAAAGGCACCGTTAACCTTGCAAGTTTGGGTGAAATCGACTAGTAGATAAATATAATTGTAAAATAATATTGAAATAATTCTCGCTTGCACGATTTCATTTGTCGAGAGCGAGTCCTACAATGCCCAATTTTGCGAAAGATAGGACAGGTCAGGATGCAAGTGAAAAGGATATCATCGAAATTAAAGTGTCCTTATTTTTTTTTTTAGTTCCTTGAGCAGATGACTATCTTCTTTACTCTTGCGCATGTCGACTAAGCTTTATAATGTGATATAGTCTTTGGACATCTTCTCCCCTCACCCTCCCACTCCTCAGTGGGGGATCAGTGCGTATGCAAATATTAAAACGAGTGTAAGTGAAATAAGATGTTTTCTTTCTTTGGAATTGAATAAATATGTACCTCCCAAACGCCTTAATACTCTTCTCAACTGTGGACGCTGTGTTGCCTGGTACTGTATCCGCACCCCTCCTGGCAATCTAAAATTGTCTAAAACTGCTCTAGGTTGGAGATTTCTTGTTCCAGGCATGGTGTCAGCGACTGAAGGAAAGTGAGCGTTCATGTGCGCGTTGCTCTGTCTCTGCCAGTCAGTCCAGATCTTATCGATAAAACCATGGTGGAGCATAAACTCTGGAGCAACGGCTGAATGGAATGAGCACATGTGACCTCCGATCAAACAGTGGACAGTGTCGTGCAGGTTAATTCGCAGAGAAATTTCAAATGAATCGAAATCTGAAGCACGTGTCCGTAGGACTTCTGCGACTGCGACTGAATCAGGTGGGTTCACGGTAAAGTTGAACTGTCGACGTAGACACCCACCGCCAGCTGATGGTACTACGTTCCACGCACCTCGTCTGAATGGACCACTTGTCACGCATTGCTGTGATGATTGCTCTCCATTCCCGCCAAAACCACTGTTCCCTTGAAACCAAAGGTCTGATGCACCTCCACGCCAAGGAGTCTGTGATACCACACTCCAATCCCAGTAAGGAACTGTTACTGTACAGTCGATGCGTCGAAGAAGATTTTCGTACTGCAAAACGTACCAACGATGCCACGGTAAAAAGTGATCTTGCTGGTGGATTCCTGAAGTAAAAATCGTTCTGTGTAAGGTGATCAGTCTGTCGTAGTCTGGTTTGTACCTTGGATCTGAAGATGCGGTTAGGACTGTTCTAATGTACCTTTCACGATCAACTCTTGGCATGGATGTGAATTCACGTCTGACGCGTGTGCACTCAACAGAGCGGCCACGTGAGCATCTGCACCGTTGGCCACAGCGATCAGTAACGATGCGTCCCTCAATGCAACCTGCAAAACAATCAACAAGACACGTCGATGTTGCAAATGTGTTTCTGATCAACGAAAATATTTTAAAACATATGGAAAAAATATATTCTATAATGACAAGCACCTTGAGAAGAACTTAGTTGTCATTTATTTATTTATTTATTTATTTATTTTGATACCCGCAAATATCAACAGATCACACTTAGCAGTGCAACACTCTTACCTGGACATTGATTGGTGTTACATTGCCGGACTTGAAAGTTTCTTCCTTGGCAGTTGGCACCACCATTTCTTGGCGGAGGGGTGGTACAAGTTCTTGCTCGTCTCTGTGTTCCTCCACCACAACTTCTGGAGCATGAGCTCCAGGCTCGCCAAACTGACCAACCACCATTAACTAACAGAAAATAATAACAGAACAAAACTGTTAATCGTTTATGAGAATATCTATGGTAGGCAAACCACTTCAGAAGTTAATCATTCGTTTTTTCAACATCAACATTTGTACCTGCATCAATGCTTAAAGTTTCATTTCCAAACTTCATATCATCAATCAGCGTGGGAGCTAGATTGAAAAGGTCACAACGGACAATATCTGATGAAATTACACTCTCTTGTTCTCGTCCAAAATGATTGATGATTATCCCAGGGCAGCGGTATTACAAGTAGGCTGTAAGATTTTAAGACGGAATCCACCAGGACGTGGAGTAATATTTATTTAAGTTGGACAAAAATTGAGTACCAGAATAATTTAAATGAGGCCCTGTTAGGGGTTTTGGGGATAAGGGATAACAGGAAAAATAATTATGGGGATAAGGGATAACGGGAAAAATATTTAAGGGATAAGGGATAAGAAGATTAGTTTAAGGGATAATTGAAAACTCTACCCGAGATTTTTTTGGGGGATAACGCTGTTGATACTTTCAGGGATAAGGGATAACTGTGCTCCGAATTAAAGGGATAAGGGATAACCGGACCCCCCCTAACAGGGCCTCTTAAATCCTATTGCGTTATTTTCTACCCTAAATAAAAGGTAAAGATGTAAGTAATTATCACTGATAACACCAACAAAAATTTCTTATCAGAGTCTTAGAAAATGAATTTCAAAGTTCACAAGCTATAGGGAAATTCTCACGTGCAGCCATTTTGTAAAATCGTCTTTAAGCGATTCAGTGGAATCCAGTGAAATTTCAAAATTTGTTTTCGGTGTTTGGTGTTGTTAGAAAAGATTTCTTTTGATAAGATACTTGAAGCAGTAACACAAAAGTTTGCAATAAGGTGTAAATAATTTTGGTACAACAATTTCTTATCAGAGCCTGAGAAAATGAAATTTAATGTTCACAAGCTATAGGCAAAAGCTCGCGTCTTTTAAGCGATTTAGTGGAATTCAGCGGAACTTCGAGATTGGTTTTCGATGTTTGGTGTTGTTAGAAAAGATTTCTTTTGATAAGATATTTGAAGCAGTAACACAAAAGCTTGCAATAAGGTGTAAATAATTTTGGTACATAATTTTGTCCAACAACTACTCGAAGTCCTGGCGGATTCCGTCTCAGACATTTCTCTTTCCAGATTAACGATCTGTTGGTGCTACGCAAACCGGTAAATGATCAGTAAGTGATAAGATATTTTTCTTCTTGTTGCCTCGTGGAATCTCGTGGAACCGTAACAAGTAAAATTACCTTTAGCATCGTGAAAAATTAAACTTCTATACTATCATGTTTCGTACTTGAATAATTTCCTCTAAAAAAGGTAAATCTAATTTACGTTCTGTCAGTTTTAGAGAGCCTCTCCAATGCGGTGATGGCCAAATTTAGTGTGCACGGGCCCCCTTTTCTAACCTGGACAATTATTAGAACCGCATCTGCGAGTCTGAGAATTTGACCCCGGGCAGTTTGCTCCTCCGTTTCTTGGAAAAGGGTTGCTGCATGTTCTGGTTCTTGTCTGTGATCCTATGCCACAAGTTCTGGAGCAAGGGTTCCATGGTTGCCAGGCGGACCAGCCACCGTTAACTGTGGAAATAATTAAATTTTGATTTCGTTACTGAGTACGTAACTTTTACTTCTGTTAATGTCGCGCTTCATGGGGTAACGACTATCTTAATTCACCTTGAAAGAGCAGCAAAAACGTTGTCACTAGGTATAAGTGCAAAAAAAAAAAAAATTCAAACGGTCAGAAACCCCAAACTTTTAGAAGGTACAAAAATGTTTAGAAAGAGGAAAAAAATAGTTCAAATTTTTACTATTATTATAGCCCCGTACTACTAAAAGCAATGAGAGCCAACCTAATGGCTTTATAACAAAATTACACGCTTAAATTATTTTAAGATACTTCGCATTATATCCAAATATTATTTCATAGTATCATCATGCTTACTTGGTACTTGACAACTGTTGGTGTTACATCTCTGTGTTTGAGACCGAGGTCCGCGGCAAGTAGCACGGATTCTGAATGGTAAACGGCGAATGCAGCTACGCACGCGCGATCGCGTTCCTCCACCACATGACCTGCTACAGGGCCTCCAATTGGACCATGATGACCAAACAGCCGGTACTGGTAACACACAGGGAAAAATGAAAGAAAACAATGAAAGGAACAACCATTACCACCACCACCACAACAACAACAATAATAAGTACCACGGTATTAAAAGCTGCGTTTGATCACTTTTGATACGCATCAAAGGTGAGACAAGGATAATAATAATAATAATAATAATAATAATAATAATAATAATAATAATAATAATAATAATAATAATAATAATAATAATAATAAATATTTATATAGCGCCTATCCATGGCTGCTCTAGGCGCTTTACAATAATGATAATGATGGGTGACCATCTTTGGCACAGGCTTCAAAGGTAAGCAAGTCCTTTGACATCAACTTTGACAGGGATTCTTCGAATATAATATTCACCAACTATTGATCCAAAAATATGTAGCAAACTCATTTTTGAACCCCATCCTTCTGTCACAAGGACTTTTTTCTTGGATTGTAGGCGTAGAGTCCTAAAGTATATGTAAGCCACTTTACTCGTGCAAGGCCTCAATTCAACCATGTTCATATAAATGGATTCAATATTTTGTTTTATGACAGAATTTTGAGCGCCAACCTGAGATGGGCACCAACAATCCTGACGAAGAAATCAAAGTCAAGAGGAAGAAATCAGTGGTATTAATGGGGTGTCGCTCTTATGGACAGGCATAGTGTTATTTTCACGAAAATACCAGCACATTTAAAGTACGGCAATTTTTACTTGTTCAACTCATACCTGTTATTTGGCAGCGGTTTGTGTTGCAAAGCTGAGTTTGTGAACTAATTCCGCGGCAATTGACACCGCCATTAGATGGTGGGGGATTTGTGCAGCCGCGTCTGCGCGAACGAATTCCACCATTGCATGTTGCACTGCATGAGCTCCACCGTGACCAATCCGCCCAATGACCATGAACTAATGAAACATAAAGAGAGTTTAGTAAGAATGATCGCAATGAAAAGAATACGAAAAAGACACTGCTCCGTCTCGTGAAGCATTTTAATGGGGTGAGAAAATATTTTCCAGTGTTTTGATTCATCGACCGAAAATCATTATCAAGGTATAATTGACAGTTTGATCATCTGATCACCGTTTGTATATAAGTAAGTAGATATAGGATAAAAGTTAATCATAAATCATGCGATGAGAGAGTAAGAGACGTTTTTTTGCAGCAGACCTTTCTCTAAAAGAAGTTCTGCCCTAAAAGGGACGATGCCACCCTTATTTTAAACTAGTTTTGGGCGCGAAATGTAAATTATGCTCTTCAGCCAAGCGTACGGCAAACGGAAGATACTTGCCTTGAACCAATCTTATGCCACAAACTGAAATATGATTTAACTAGCTTGTTGATGATTAACTTGTTGATGATAAAATAGATAGAGCTAATTTCATTTGCAGGTGTACCAAAAAAGAGTGCTGTTTGTCTCTCCTCTTTTTTAGCTTCTGAGGCCGGAACTCTCTTTCGGAACTACTTGTTAAATGGAGACAAATCCCACAAAGATCCTACAATCAAACCACTAACCTGGAACTGAATTTCGAACTCTGTAGACGCTGCCAGAACCGATCCACCCCAGCCCTCTATAACAGTACCAGCCGAGACCATACTTGGCATAGTCTCGTTCAGCGTTCGGACCCCAACGACAGTCCCCGAAGTCCTGAATTGAGAATATTCGGTATCCCCTAGCAACAGCTCCTGCGGCGCACGCTTGTATGATATGGTTACTATCTGGCCACCATCTTACGATATTCACTCGTAGAAAGACAGTGGAAAACACACTTTGGCCTGGTTTTGTGACTCTATCTTGGTAGCATCCTAGTGACGTCACAGAAACTGACCATGATAATAAAATAGATAAGAGAAACGGAATTAGGATCTGGTCCACTCTGCTACTTAGCACCTTAGCACCTATCACATGTGGAAATTAAATCATTTTTGCATGTGTTACCGAAAATAGTATCGAGGTTGGAGGTCGATATCTAATGCCGGCGTTTCCTGCTGCAAAATTAAATTACATTGAGAGGAATGCTCTTATAAGATAACGCAATTTTGCTTGAGAAACCTAGAAAAACAGTCGATATTCGGCTAACTCTGCATTCTGCATGTGATTATGCTCTCGCTAGCTCGGACCATATGGGAAGAATTGAATATCGCCCACGATCTTTCCTGTAAAGGCCATACGAAACGAGTTCCGTCCTAGCAGCACACTTCCCTTTGAGAGAACAAAAAGGAACTAGTCCTAGCCCTAAAAGCAATAACAACAAATATACTAGAGCAGAAAGACCTCGGCTGATTTTCTCCCAGCACAATCCTCGCGCTGGGTGAGAAAGACATTATCGAGATTTCTTTACTACATTTACGTTTATTTTTTCGGTTCAAATGCATCTCATTAAGGAAAACTGAACTTTCAAGCCGCCCTACTTTACTTTCGAACACCACTTTTTATTCGATTTCTAATAGTTAAGCTCACCCTGGCCTTTGCGGTTTTCTTCATGTGGTAATTTTAAAAGATTTGTTTATCATTAAGTCACCACAAATAATATTCGGCAGGTTGAATGTAAGAGCTTGCAATATCAATGCATGAACAGAAAGGCATTGAGGTCGCGATAAAAAAAGGGAAATCGTTTTCGCGTTTAAAAATGGTCTTAAAAAAGTCAAATGCTATAAGAAAATCTATTGGGACTCTTGTTAAAAGAAATATTTGCTTCTTTGAGACTTGATATCGATGATATTGGCAGGTAATTCAGTGCAACCATGCATCGCAATTCAGAGATTTAATTTTTATATCATCACTGTTTCTTTTGGTCCTAACGGATGAAGGTAGTATGTAAAATTAAAATACAAATCTAATCGTTTCATTAAAAAAAGTTCAGTTGAAGTTTCTAGACTGACTGAATATTGAGATTTTAATTAAGTTATATTGCGTTGGCATTGCTAGGAGGCAAATATCATGTGCACTTGGTAGTTGCAAACCTCAACTATGACTTTTATATCGACGTTTTGCTATGACCTTAGAAAGAAATTTGCATGCTATAGTACTTTCGTTTTGCTACAGTCGTACGCTTTCGTCCGTGGAGCGTGACGTCACGGCAGCCATATTGAATTCGTGTACTCTCCTTTGGGAAATAAGTTCTAATTTTATAAACAAAATCTTATATTGTTTCAGAACTTGTTTGAAAACTTCTCATTGAAAACGTGATCCTTACTTGGCCCGCCAGCAAGGCAAAAAATGAAAAAAGTTGACTAGAGGGATTTCTGCGAGTTGCAAACTTTATTTCGATATTCTGAAGAGGGGGTTATAAATTAAATTACTCTTTTTGTAGTCGTTATAATTGAAAGAGATTATTATGCTGTCAGTTTTCAATAAACGTCGTCGGCTAATTTTACCCTAAAAACAAAAAAATAGCCAATAAACTACACGACGCAAAACGGTTGTCAGAACGTCAGCTTTTGACGAGAGCATCTAGCAACTTTAATTTCTAAAGGCGCACACAATTTTTCCAATAATTAATGGCGAAAGCTGTAGACTTCATATGGCAAAGCGGAGCTAAAGAGATTCGTTGGCGATCCAATGTAAATGTAGAATAAGAATAATAAGAAGGCTCTATTCCTAATATTGGGCCCCTATCATTTTTAAAGGTAACCGTTTTGTATGCTGTTTAAGAGTTTAAGGTAGTACGGAAATAAACCCAGTAATCGAATAACATTTGAAAAAGGGTAACCATGTTACATTCTTGTATTCTCTTTATAGCAGGTTTTTTTATGTTCTTAAAGATTCTTTTTGATCTTATATTAATAACCAATTCCGAAAATCGCCTTAAATCAAAACAGTGCTACAATTATGATATTGAATTAATCACCTCTTCTCTGTGAATTCACATCTCGCCAAGTCGTGTAGAAAATCACCAATAAATACAAGACCTTCCGAATTGCATTCAATTCCATTTTACAGACAATCTGAAAAGGAGCATTTCAACAACAACAAAATCTGTTAGAATCAGTCTGAAGTAAAAGCTGAAGTGTTAAAAGACTTTTACAGGTAAAATAATGTTACCATGCAAGTCACGCTAGATGTTACGTTACAAAACTTGGAACAAACTTTAGTTAATTTATTTTCTGTGCAGTCATCCCTTGGTGATCATAATAATTCATAGCGCTCATAACACTTTATTGTCCATGAAAACTGATTAATTTTGATAGAAGGATCTAATTCCCTTTGCCGAACGTTTACTGAAGAGCCAGCTAGTGGCTTAATTTTCAATAAGTCAGATAATCTCCTGTCTTAATTACATGTTCGATCTTCTGTTGAATAAAGTGGAAGTATCTTCTCAAGTCACAATGAAACTAAAAGTGCCTATAATAGTTAAATAATTAAACCTATAAAAACTATATTACTTTTAGCAACAAAACATGTAATTCAATAGTGAAAGCTTACCTTATACAGTTCAAGCTACCTTAAAGGTCTTCTATTGAATGAGATCCTCAACTTGGAGCAGACCTTTTACATCGGTGTAAGTCAGTTTTCCTGATCGTCCAATCAAAAACCAAACCAAAGCCGGGAACTACTTACAATGTTGAAAACAAGCGGCACATATAAGTCGTATTTTTGTAAAGGACTTTCATGGTTTACGTAATGTTGTTAAAACTTGTAAGAATGCACTTCAAATCTGACGCACAAAGGGTTCTATTTAATTGTGAAAAATTCCTCGACTAAAGTAATATTGTGCAATATTTACATTTTCACTGTATCAATACGTATATTTGAACCACATGAAATAATTCATATTGGGTGTATTCCCGTGTACACAAATTTTTTCAAGATTGATTCATTTCTATTTATTTTATTTTAAGATCGATTTGTCCAAATCTGAGATGGTGGAGAGTTTTAATTATTTCTCTCTGTTGGTGTAGCCGGTTCTTGTTTCTTCAGGTGTTAGGAATTATTTAGTGTTTTGATAAAGATGAAATGTTCATTTGTCGCGAGCGTGGGGCAAAGTCCCCGGTATCTATCCCAGATACCGGCTGGGCGCTCTAACCACTGAGCTACGAGAGACTCTTAGTGAGTTATGCCATTTACTAGGCTCATTACACTTAGTAAATGATAACATATGATATGTGGCACGCGGCCTGCATACTCCTATAATCAGCAACGTCGAAAGCATCGTTTGGGTAAAAATTAATGAAGATGGTAAATTTTAAGCTCGATAAATGAATGATAAAAATTAAATGTTCATTTGTAACGAGAGTAGACAATGAAAAACTCTCAGTCCCCAAAGGGAATCGACCCCATGGCCTCCCTGATACCGGTTGGACGCTCTAACCACTGAGCTACGAGAGACTCTTGAGCTATTTTGATTGTGTTGTTGGCCGGGCAAATTTATCTTAATTTTACTCTATTTGAAGATCTGACCAAAGGACAGCCTAAGAAGTACCCTTCAGGATACAGTGCACCGCATCTCACATCACGTTAATGTTATATTATCATGCAGCTGAGTCCATTTTTTCTCGCCAATTAACGTTTGGACCTTTTTTTATAACAGCTAAAACTTGAAATGTCATCTGCACCAATCCTAGAAACAGCAATAAGTTTGATACACCGGCTAGTAATGATCCTAGTCATTTATGTAAAGAGTCTCAAGTTATCACTTCACCAAGTTACTGGGAACGCTGCGTTACCGTGAAGGCTTGTGGCGCTTACCGTTAGTCAGAACTGACCGGCTAGGGCGATTCAGAACAACATTCCGTTGTTAGTCAGATTGTTCCTGTCGGATCAGTCAATACCTAGATATTATACATTGTTGTGGTGGATTTGCAATAAAATATATTGAAAAAGGCCCATTTCACATTAAAAACCACCAGACCTGACGGTCAGCTCCGAATAATATTAAGCTCCCATAGTGTTCCCTGAATTAAGGAAGTTGAGTATGACAAATTTTTCGAGCAGCCTATTTGCTAATAAATATCAGTCTGTGTTCCCTTCGGAAATATATAGTTATTAACTGTCATGACGTTAAAACATCAGTATCGATTTAAATCTAAATGAGGATAAAAAAAAACTGCTAAGAAACACTGAGAAAGTTATTTTTGTTTGGACGTCAACACTTCGCAAACTTAGTCTAAACTTGCATTAAATTTTTCGTATTTACTTCTTGACTGATCTAAGAAGAGGTTGACGCTGTAATATAATCAACCATTAGTGGATTCCTGTTGTAAGTTTGCCTGATATCCTTTAGGGGATTATAAAATAACAGACTTTTGATCTCATTCGTTTATTTTCGGGTAGCTCTTTATTATGACGTGCTTAAACACTTCAATGTCTCTCCTTTTAAGTACTCTCTTTCGTTCAAGTGCTTGCGATATTTTTACCTTAGAAGTGCGGTATTTCTTGACCTGTGATTGGCAGTGATATCGTACTTGAATCATCACCCCGGTTCTCGGGATATACAGCAAAGCGGGGTTTGCTCCAAAACCTGCAATTAAAATAGGACGGGAGGGGAGGGGTGGGGTGGAAGAGAGATCGGAGAGATCGGAGAGTGGGAAGGACGCGAGAGAGTTGATTCCCCCAAGTATAAGCCATTTACAGGTATGCACGCCTCTAAACAGTGTGTTTTTCAAATCGTTTATATCTAAAATAGGGCATCTTTAGTGATCACCGGTAAGAGAGACGGTAAAAGTTTAAACTAACTTACCATTTGTTAAACAACAACAACACTATCTCAACTCGATTTTAAAAACAAATACGTGCAACAAAGGCTTGATTTAACACGACTGACAAAGGCTCAATTGTTAAAATAAAACAAAGAGTTATAATTAATCGAGACAGACGCCCATGTTACCCGTCCCAGGGGACAAACAAGGAAAAATAATGCTGCACGGCGACCCGTGAATATTGTGCAGTGTACCTTGCACTGACTTACACGAACACCCGCTGACGCGCCCAGGTGATCAGTTTATTGAAAACAATTTGCAAAGACGGAATAACAGGAAAAAGTCAGCCAACGGACGCAATTAAAAGAGATACTAAAACTAAAAGTATAAACTAATCGCCATTTCACTTTCGCTAGACGAATTAAAGAAGCTAGCAGAGCCAAACAAACGGCACACAATCATGCACAATAGCCTCCCATAACCGTTCGTAAAAATATACCATTGTGCTATCCATCGAACAATAATTGAGCACTTATCTTATCAATGAATGAGTAGCGTCTCTACATCTCGCTCATGGGAGGTCGTGACACGTGATAAAACGTGGAGAATACGTGCAATGAACTCGCCACGAAGAAATTTGTCTTCACTTGTTGAAGACATCAAGCGAAAGAGGATTGAACGCATTTCCTCGGCCTCGATTCCATGTAATAACACATGGAGAATATCCCGGATCAGAGAACGTTCCCCGAACTGGAAGCTAGGAGAAGAATACGTCATAAGCTACATGAAATCATTTATTTCTCGAAATAAATACCATTTTTCGATGTCCGGATTCGACTACTGACTTCTGTAGCTTTACCACGAGAAAGCTATATTTTTTATTTACCCGTAAACTTTATGTTCCTGCATCAATTAGACTAAGCGCTTTGACTCTTGAGCTCTATTCTCCCCCTTGCTCGTTACGTGATGTCCTGGAACCACATGACTGAAATGTAGATATCCCTCGCGCAAATCAGTGTTGACTCGTATCTGGCTTCGCCAAAATTCGATATTTCCTATAGCGAGCCATTGGATTTGAAAGAAAAGAAATTGAAATTTGAAAGAAATTGTATAATCTCTCTCCCATCCCGAGAAGTCTCTTAAAAAATACATCTTATTCATAAATGGCTGAACGCGCGAAAGAGTTTGAGTCGAGTACATGAAAGCGAGGCAAGTGGGGCTTCGCTTCAAACAAAAACTAAGGGTGCGTTTCTTTGGGAAAATCCAAAATTGGATCATTAATCTCAGATCACACGGATACTTTGCTCCCAAAGAAACGAAGAATCCGAAAATGGATTTTTGCCGTGACAATGCCGTAAACACATTTTACACAGAACATAAAATTATCAGGACAAATTTATTTTCCGTCGAATGTATCCTAGCTAAATTCATTTCAGCATACAAAATCTTTCACAAAAATCACAGGACGAAATGGCCTGGAGCACAATGTTGCAAAAACGCATCTGCGAGCGAAGAATGTTTGTAAAATGATCAATGCCAACTTCACTCGTGACAATTTCAAAAGGATACAACTTCCGTAGGCCGCACACGTTGGGAGTTCTAGAAAACCTGCATCCAGTTTAAAATGACATTCCATACTGATCAAGCTACCTTTCCTTTTATCGTGAATTATTTTCGTATTTTGATCGAAATAAGCGCCTGAAAACTTACCGTATGACAGTGTTTACAAAGAGCGAACCTGTATTTTCACAGCAAAGACCGCTGGGCCAATGTACTTTTTTCGAATCCTTTCCCAAAGAAACGCACTGATCATGAATCCTAAAAATCCGGATTTAGATATGATCTGATGTATCCACTCGGAGTGTGGATTCTTCAGATCACTGATCCGAGATTAATCCATTTTCGGATATAGGTAAAGAAACGCAAAATCTGTTTTTGGATACAAGAATCCGGATTTGGATTTTCCCAAAGAAACGCACCCTAAGCAAAGTATGGGGAATGCAAGTAGTATCTCTTGTAATTCTTGAAATATCTTGTCAGTTAGAAAGTGATGCTTGACTTTCGATAGCTCCTATTGAAATTTCTAATTTACTATTGCAGATATTGGCACATGGTTTCGAAGTCAACACAAAAAGTGGGAAAATGTCGTCGGGAAACCACATTGATCTTCGTAGTCTCTTCTCTGCTTACTTGCGTGCAGTTTTAATCCACGCCACTTTAGTTTCTTTTTAATAGAAGACCCCGGAAGCTGAGTATAGAAACACGAATTAAGAAAGAATTATAGAGCTTTAAACAAATTGACACGAGTATAAAGCAGCACGTATATTGAATGCCGAAGGCACGAAGAAAAAAACAGACGACAGTTTCTTGAGCATTTCACTAGTCTTTATTGTCTTTAAATGTTTTAATAATCAATCTAAACATAGACTCTAAGAGTTCTTCTCACAAATATACATTAACTCCACATTACATTGAAAATCATTCCACACTCCAATCTGTGGTTCGCCACCAGGCCAAAATACTCCATTCGCAATCTCGGTACAGTCCTGCTCATCATCTTCATCATTGGGTTGTTCGTCTGCCCAGTTCGTATAATCTGCACTTGTTCCATCAGTCCATTGAAATGTTCCTTCCTCCTCCTTATCCGTTAGTCCAATCCACGCCTCTCGGTTAACTTCTTCGTGCGGAATTTGCAAGAATGTGTTCAGGAAGAAGTCGTTTTCTTCTTGTGATTCGATCTTAGCCAAATGAGCATTGTTCTCTTCGCACGACGCCTGTGAATCATCCCATGATTTTTTTTCGCCAAAGAGTTTGAAACATTTGCCATCAAACGATGTCCATCCTTCATCGCATTCTGTATATAAAAAAAGTTAAAACGTAGTCGCCTTCAAACTGTATGGTGCCTTTTTTACGGAATTAAAAATAGGATAATGGGAACAAAAATAATGGTAATTTACAGTAGCATCTCCACGTACGATAGTAACTCTTCTTATCCAACCGATTCTAGAAGTGTTGGTTTTGTAGAGAGAGGAAATTAAACCGAAAGCTCGGAGAAAAACCCTTGGAGCAAGGAGGAGAACCAGCATAAAACTCAACCCAGATATGACGACGGGTATGGGAATCGAACCCGGTCCATACCGGTGGGCTCACCACTGCGCCACCCCTTCTCAACGACAGTGAAGTGATGTTGATCTGGTTCCCATTCTAAACAGCCATTATGTAATTGCAGCAAAGACTTCATCTAAACAGTATGGACTCTTTTTTTTTTTCTAGCTGTCTTCAGAATCAAATTGAATGACTTTGTCTAGCTCGCAGTTTCAAACAGTCCGACAAAGACTACATTCAAACGTTGATTTCGGAATTAATACAAACCTGATGAAAATTGTCGTAGTCGAGCTTTATTAGTGTTAAACAGTCATTGTATAATTACCTGCTGCACAGTTCGCCACAAGTACTGTCAATATAATTCCGAGGAACTTCATGCTCTGCAAGAAAGAAACTGTGATTTGTTTTCGCTCTTTACCACACTAGGGAGCCCTAGGGAGCCCTAGGGAGCCCTAGGGAGCATGTCCGCATAGCGCATGCTAAAATAAAACCTGTTTACAACAGGTACCGGTGGGACAGCGTGCTGGCGAGTCGGCCATCTTTTCTTAGAAAATATTCTTCTCTATACTTGAATTTTTTCCTTTCTTAGGATGTTGCAGTGAATAGAAACGTTGAATTATTATACACCGAGAAGTACAGATAATTTGGAATGCAATCCCATGTACAAGACGCGCTTCCATACAACAAGTTCTGTTGTCGACCACCGCATTTAGCGAAATGCAGGGACAAGTGGATTACTAAGATTAGGAAACAAATCAACACCCAACATAGTACAGTTTTAAAATATACACTATTATTTAAAGTTAAAAGAGTATAGAACCGTTAAGAAAGCAACATCGATTATCAGTGCTAACTACCTTTACTTTTCAATTTCCTTTTGAAAATAAACCAATCCGTTTATTATTCCTTTTCTTTCTGCATTGTCAAACAAATAAAGTTGCATTGCTTTTAAAAATAAACCGCTTAAGTTTGGTTCTTGGTATAATCCGTACAGTAAACAAGATCAGGTCAAACACCTATATATATTTTTCAGAAGGATATGGCGAAATAAATAAGCTAACGCAAAACAGCATGGGATACTTGCTATTCTTACCAGAAATAATTACTTCAAGTAAGGGCACTTAGTTGCAATGCTCTTTATTTACCGAGACAAATAATATCTCATCAATAGTGACAACAATATTACAATAAAACTATTTACCATCCAATAATTAAAAGTGGAAACTCTGCCTGCCACAAATTAAATTTAAGAGGGTTTTCGTTGATTGTTAATTGTTTGTTTAGAGCTAAACGTGTAGGAGTGGCATTAAGAAAAATATATACTGGGACACGACAAAATCAACAAAGTACGAAGCTCGTTGAAATAAATAAATAAACAAATAAATAGCCCGATTATAAATAAAAGTGTTCGTATATGGCGAACTAATACCTATGTTGATCGCCATTGTAAGTTCGGAAATTAATCTTTCCGACTGCATTCAAATCAAAGACTTTTCATTTTCTTTAACTATTTTACTTATACTAAACCCGCGCTGTTGATATTACACGACGACACTTCTAAAAAAAAATAGAAAACGGTACTCCCTCTAACATATTTTCGCTGAAAATAAGTAAAATAAAATCCTGTAGAATTCTACATTATATAACTTTACCTTGGAAAGGTTTTGTCCCTGTCACACGGGTGAATTATCTCTCTTCCAAAAAAAAAAATTCTGGCATACAGTCCGAGCATAAAAAAATAGTTCTACCTTGCTTATTTTAGCCATATGCCAACCTCTGTTGCTGATTATGAAACAAGCCACCGGGAAAAAGAACAAAAGGCAAATCGACATTTCCTTTGTCGTCTAAAACAGTTCGATGGCCTCAAATAACGCCACCAGCCCGGCTTGTACTTCAATTGTATGTTCCATTTTCCTATGCGAAGATCCTTTGCAAACGTGAAGTGCTGTTTAAAGTGGAATTTATTTAATTTTTCAGAGTAGTGAAACGGGTCTTTTCATAAGCCACGAATATCCTCCTTTGTTACACGAGGAAAGTGCTATGGTTTGCTATAATAAGAACTGTGCGAAACATGATTCAAAGTAGCAACTCCATCTGAAATATTTATTATGGAATATATTTTGATGGCCAACAGTGTTTATTTTAAGGCTATTTTTATGAATTGTAGTCGGAATTTCCATTCATTCAATAACACGCACTACCCTATATTGCCAAGTTTTTGGCAATTGGCATAGTATATATATTTGCGTATTTTCGCGTGCGATGTACGTTTATAGCGAGGTCTTGTGTGGCACCTTTAGCTCACGAAAGGAGATATGTACAGGTTTATAGCATTTACAAAGACCGCAACAGTGGTGCTAAGTTAAGATAAACAGAACAGATGGCGCACAAGTACGAACTCTGCAAGCCAAGGAAATTATATAAATAACTGGATGTGATTCAATAGAATGGTCGGTCGGTCGGTTAGTAGGCTGGTTGGTTGATTGACTGGTTGTTTGGTTGACTGGTTGTTGGGTTGGTGGGTGGGTTGTTTGGTTGGTTGGTTTCTTGGTCGATCGTTCGTTGAACGATGGATCGTAAAACATTTGTTGGTAATTCCGCTGAACAGTGCATAAAGCTGCCACATCCTGTGAATGAACTTGACCGATATGAGATAAATGTGAAGCTCGGTGTAATAATGATGAGATGTCAATCATGTCGCGAGCGTGGGGTGTGAGTGTGTTGTAGAATGTGCTTATGGTTTCAATCAACAAAGCATTTTGAGTCGACTTTTTTATCAATTGAACACGGGCCTCTTACCAGCGAACATTACCAATCGGTCTAAATTAATTTAATTTAACTTAATTTAATTAACTGTCATTGATTTATTTTTTAATTAGTTTAAATTAATTTTATTTTATTTTATGGCTCAGTTCTTATTTTATACTGCAGTGAAATTGATCAAGCTTTGTGTAAGCCCTCTCGATCTCGCAAGACGATATTTTCTTAAAAAAGCGAAAATCAAAGCCCGAAAGGCAGGCAGGCAGGCAGGCAGGCAGGCAGGCAGGCAGGCAGGCAGGCAGGCAGCAGGCAGGCAGGCAGGCAGGCAGGCAGGCAGGCAGGCAGGCTCCACCCAAGGCCTCAAAACTTACCCTTTTGTATAACAGCTTTGGCAGAAAAGGTAACCCTTCTATAAAATAACCTTCCATGAAAAATGACAACCCTTTCTCATACCGACAGTGGAAATACTATATCCCTTTGCCAAACATTTTACTAGAGTAACTCCTTAAAATACCGTTAGGTGCATTTGTTCGAGGTTTCTTGATAAACCCATTTGAATATCTAAATGACATTTTCTCCAACCATTTGATATGAACGTGCCCTTTTCGGGCGGAGCCTGTCCAGATATTCGTCCACTCTCCCCGCGCGTGTCTGCAAAGTAGTTTACATGGTCGTTCGTCGAAGTATTTCAGCAGCAAAATGTATCCCTAATGAAACCACACAATTTATTTAGTTAGGCTATCTTTTAAAGTAATACTTTATCACATATTTTTCTTCTCACAAATATACATTAGTTTTAAATGGCATTGGTAATCATTCCAAAGCCCAGTTTGGGCTAAACCGCCAGGCCAAAACACGCCATTCACAAGCTCTGTGCAGTCCTGATCGCCCTCCTCGTTGTTAGGTTGTTCTTCTGCCCAGTTGATATAAGCTGGACTTGTACCATCCATCCAGATGAATTCCCCTTCCTTTCCCTTATCCGTGAGTCCAATCCATGCAGAGCGGTTTAGCTCATCGAATGGAATTTGCATAAATGTCTTCAGCAAGAAGTTGTTCTCCTTTTCCGATTCAATTTTGACCAAGTGAGCCTCGCCCTTTTTGCACGATTCTTCTGCTTCCTGCCATGTTTTCTTTTCGTGGAACAGTTTGAAGCATTTATTGTCGGATGATTTCCACCCATCGTCACATCCTGAAATGTTGGAACCAGCACGATAAATGTTTAAACTAACTGAATGCACCAATGAATGCATCAATGCAACACCAATGATTGCTTATTCGCCTATTTTGATTATCAATAATGTGTTTCTATCGAAATAAAAATAAATTACACCTTTTAGCACGTACTTTCTTACAAAGACAATAATTAATTTGTAGCTAAAGTCGAGGGCTCTCAGCCAATGAGAAGAAGGGATGCATAGTGGTTTGAATTGGATCTCTTACCTGCAGCCACGTTTACTGCAAGAACTGTTAATATAACTTCAAGGAACTTCATACTTGTACAAAAACTGCAAGATAAATAATGAAACCAAACGTTTTGGACCGTGCAGCTAATATCAGATTTTTGTTCAATAATATGCACATATAGTAGATCGAGGACAAATACCTTTTCAGAGGGGCGAACAGTTTTCCGAGAGAAAAGGTAGAGGAAAACCGTGATCTTTCAAAAACTATTATTTTCCAAGGACAAAATGTCACTGAATATTTTTGACGCTAATGGAGTGTGTTTATTATCCTTTAATAACAAGGGCCACTTAATTAGGAAGTATCACAAGGTTTATCCAATTAGTTTTGATTCTATAACTTGAATGTTTTGTGTTAAAACTTTGGCGAATGTTGCCCGGATTCTGGGTTTACCTCGGTGTAAGAACCTGTGATATTTTTCTTTGTTTTGGAGCTATTGTTTTCCTTCTCTATCTTTGTTTTGCCAGCTCTTTGTTGTGTTGTTCGTTCTTTGTTTTACGTCACCGGTGAGTTTCACAGGTTCTTATACAGAGGATGAGCCCGGATTCTGCTTACATTCTGCCAAAACACAGAATTCGCTCTGCTGGCAGAAGGTATCCAACCGATTTGGGAGACGACTAATAATGTCGGGGAGTAATTATGTCGGTGTAAAACTGGAGAATATAAATGAGATATCATCTGATATTTCCCTGTTTTTTTTTTTTTTGTTACTGTTATTGTTTTTGGTTTGTTTGTTTGTTTGTTTGTTTGCGCGCGAACTAAGAAAAAGGTTTATGGTATTTGTGTTATTAGCAGTAGCTGTCAGAGTGTGAACCCGGTTCTTACAAACACGTTGTACTTTTCATCCTTACCTGCAGCAGAGTTTATAAATTACTGTACCGTAACTGTCTTCTTTGATTAAAACATTAAACTCACCTTTCAATTAAACTTCAGGCCCAAGTCTGATACTTTGACTTAAGTATTTTAGCAGTTTCTCCATTTAGTAGTTTAGTGATCTCACACGGCATAGCTAATACAAGCACACGCCTTCCCCCAACATCAACCCCAACAACCTCTTCCCCTCACTCCCCACCCGTAATTCGAAAATAAAACTTACGAAATTTATTTCAGATCGCTAAATTTCGGTGAAGCATTTACATCTTTCAATTTGTGCGCACTAAGAAATGGTCACTTTAAGGTACACTGTAGCCAAAGTAGTTAGCTCAATTAGTAAGGTGAATCTGATGGGGAAAGTTTGTAAAATATACCATAATGAATATTTCTAAGGTAATACATGTTACATATTTTAAGACAAAACGCCGGTCGAAAAAAATAGGTTCCTCCCTCGAAAAGTATCTCCTCGGAATTATATAGTGATTCCAGATCGTTACCTTGGCAATATCGTGTTAATATAACACAGACCGCGCTGCCTTTCAAAGAAAAGACTGCATGCAAAGCCACTTCAATAACGGTGTATCTTTGCCGTTTGTCAAACAAGCTCAAACTGGTCATCGCAAAAGCCACCGGCACAAAGAAACAAAGAAAAGCCAAACCCCCATTCGTATATTGGAAATGTTCGACAGCCTTTAATTTGGCCACCAGCCTTATAAGCATTTTTAATGGCATTTCTTTTCCTTCCAGTCCCCCTCTTAAACTGTAAACTTGAATCACCAGGTGCAAATGTTGTGTCGCAGTTTTTACTGGTTTTACTTTTTGAAGCTTAATCACATGATGTCACGGCCTAGTCTAGCACGAGCTGTTGACGTAATGATGGCGCGAGCAAAGAGAACGTGCATTTTGATGATCAAACTAAACGAATGATTTAGTGTTTTTTCTTCGCGGTGTTTTCTGAAAAGAAAAAAAGATGAAAAAGCTATCGAAGAAAGCTGTCGAAAAAGTTGTAAAAACACTCGCCTATCGGCTCATATCAGCGAGTGGCCGTTTATTAAATAATAATCAACGTTATAAAATTATGTAGAAGTTCTCAGCAAAGGTGGAGCTTCACTCGCCAATCTGTTCAAGATAGGCTTAATACAGAGCACTATGCCGGTAATACTATAAACGTCTGGACAAGTTATCCGGTATTCTAGATGACGTCCCTGGGTATATTACGACAGATCGGGGAGAGGGGGAGGGATAGCCAGAAGGGAAAATCAAGTAGTAGGTTGTGTCGACCCAAGATGGAGGCCAAAGAGGCCCAAAGTCACATAGTTTTCCATCTATACCAGATGTTGTCATAACCAGAAGTTCAGATCAAGAACTATTGCATAAACCCCCATTTTGTCTGGCGAGTGCGGTATAAGCATGACAGGAAATAACATATGTTGTCAACAAATTAAACCTTTTTCAGCGGTTATTCCGAAAAAGGTTTCACTTCACGACTTAGGGGGTTTGTAAATGACGACTAAATGGTCTTTGTAATGTGATAGTTAAATTCCGCCGTTTATCTACCCTTGAAATTGTTGCGCGCAATGTTGCTGAAAACGCTATTTTCAAAATGGCAAAATGTTAGCATGGCAATAAAGAGTTTCCACTTAGGTAACCCTGTATCGCGCAAAAAAAAAAGAAAAAAAAGAAAAGACAATGGAATATTACACTCGCCGTTAAAAGTCAAATATTGGTGGTCGGAATGGATCCATAGGGTACGTAGTTTGCCGAAAGTCTTGAAATAAATGTTTTACAACTTTAAGTGTCTCAATACAGTTTTCTTTGTAGTGTACCATAGTTTCAAACATTGGTATTAGTTTTTTACAATTCTGATTCTTGCAAAACGTCGTGTTTTTTGTTTATCATTGTCATGGAGACAACGATTTCCCTAAAAATTATATTATATCAAACGTCAATCCAATACCAACATCTGGTGTGAATGTCATATCAAACCGAGCCTTTGAAGACTGCTAAGCGAGCATTCAAAAATGTTAGGATAAGTATGGTTCAGAAAAAAAAATGTATTGAGACATCTTTTTGTTTTTGAGCTACTCTTATGCTCTTATGCTAGAATTCGAGTTCACTTGATGTTATGTTTTATATAACGCGGATAATAATTAAAAATTGTTTAATTGGACGAAATTTAGCGGTGAGAGTTCTATTAGCAAAGAAACAATTAGATTATTCGCTCTCGATTTCCATGTGGCAATAGTTAATTTGGCCTGCCGCCTCATCTACTATCAACTCATAAAAATCTCAAGCTCATAAATCTTATTGTTAATTAGATATTTCCTAGTGGAGGAGGTTGTAACACGAGGTTGAACATGTTTGTTAATGTTTATGCCAGCTGGTGCGTCTCAGACTAAAGCTGCAAAATGAAGTGGACTGCAAGCGTTTTCCCCATTATTATATATTTTATTTCATATTAGCCCTCTTTAACAATAGCACTAAGTACTAATTTACGCCCTTAGAGTTACAGTTATCCGCTGACGCCAATTTCATATCCGATATACGTTATACGTATCTCGGGTTATTATTACCCAAACCCAAATAAATTGAGCTACAATAATTTTCTATATTGTCTTATCTAAGCCCATTTTGATTACAAAATAATGTAGTGCATTAGTGGACGAAGTCAGTCTAATCTAGCTGAAGATGGAATCGGTCATACCAGAACTTATCTTTTTAGAGTTTTCTTGTGATTTTTGCATTTGCTGATAACACAAACCCATTACGTCTTTTACGTCCAAGAGTTTTTATTCGGATTAAAACTAACGGCTAGTGAATTAGGGTAAGCTTTAGGATGTTTCAAGAAATGTCGTTGTTCACTAATAAAATAATTACTAACAGCAGCATACTCTGGTATATAGATTTTACTCTACTTAATCGGTCTGAATGACATGAGGATCAATCAATTTCTCTAATTCCCTCACTTCCTTGACCTCAGCTGGTGACAACCGGAACAGTGCAATTGCTTTTCTACTGAGGCCACTGAAAGCTCTGCGCGGTTTGTTACGTAGTTCAGCAACACTTTTCCCTGGAGAAAGATAAATAGATAAATCAGACAAAAGGCCCAGAGAGGTTGGAAGGGGGAGAGGAAGGAAGGGAGAGGGAGAAAAGAAGGAAAGAAGGAAGGAAGGAAGGAAGGAAGGAAGGAAGGAAGGAAGGAAGGAAGGAAGGAAGGAAGGAAGGAAGGAAGGAAGGAAGGAAGGAAGGAAGGAAGGAAGGAAGGAAGGAAGGAAGGAAGGAAGGAAGGGTCGTTTCCCAAAATTTCTGATCCGTGCAACGCTCTTAATTAATTTCTCTGAGTAGACATTTTATCTGCACCTAAGCTGTTCATTCCAACAACGTAAATGGTGAGCAGTTCTTCTGGATTGCGTTTGGTTTTGTCTGCCTGTTCTAGCCGACATTTATAGCATTAGTTTAAAATATGTCCTCGGACATTAGGGAACGAAAACTGAGGCCCAAATCATTCGTATATTGGTTCATTGATTACGCTTTAAAAATAGAAAACTAACTGATATTGATTTCCGCCAAATTCGAAAAATCTGCCTTTTCCGCCATCAAACGTAAAGGAATGCTATTAGCAGTCATCCTGCACTTTCCCAGGTATAGAACAATTCTCCTTTCTGTAATTGGAAGAGAGGGTTTTCCCGGATTTCCCGGAGAACCGACTTACAGTTAAGGGAAGTAATGTAATACGTGAGCTCGATATGCAAGAAGCGCGATGCCAATAACAGTGCAATTTCAGGTTAGCATCTGCTCGAGGATTGTTTTTAGAGAAAGAAATTACGGCAAATTTTTAACTATTGACGCATATTATATTTTTCTTTATTCAGGGTGTACCCAATATTGCGTTCTTCCTGAAATTTCAACGCAGTAAAAGAAGAAAGCTAGCATTTAGACTCTTGGTTTTTGGCCATTGTAACTTGATTGATAACATAAACAAGTTAGCAATGCGATTTTTCATAATGTGTATTACCACTGTTTGCTTCATGTTTTTAATAAAGCTAGCATTATTGAAGGAATGGCCAAAGAAAGCAGTCTAAGTAAGGACGATGAACAGTCAAGCCAAATTCCTAGTGCCACAAGCGAGCAATGGCTTAATGGAAGCTTGCAAGTGTAAATTAGTCCCTGTGACGCGCTATTTCGTATTCGGTGCCGTTATTACTACGCGGAACGGTGCTCCTGGAAGTCCAATTTCCGTCCATAAAGCATTACGGAATTGTGGAGTGGTGGTTACTGTACATCATGTTAGCATTCATTCACGCAAAATATTAACTTACGAGGGTTTTCTGTATCGAAGAGTGTTGCCATAGTGTCACGAGCTACTGGAAAGAAAAACCTTCAACCGACATTAATTAGGCTGTTCTTTATTATAGCATTCCTCACCGAACTAGAGGTTTTATTTCAACTCAAACTGCAACAGTTTGGCAATTATTTGCATTTTTGTTTGTCTTTCATGATCAGATTCAGTTCCAAGACGGAATTGAGACACCAGCTACCTAAGAATTGTAGCAAAGTTCTAAAAGATCATAAAACCAATTCATGCAATATCTCATAAGCTCGTCATTTCAACGAAGCTTTGAAGAAGAAGCAAGAAACTTCAAACATCAAGACAATGTGGAATCGAATGACGGAAAGAGATTGTCCAACATTATTAGTAAATGACATTGCCATTGGTATGGAAAAGGTTGACTACGCGGTTACGTCTTCAAGAAAGAGATCCTTAGCTGTTCAAGCGGTTCACGTTTTACTGTCCGTTGTCTGTCAAATTTTACTCTCGTATTTTGGCTTCAGCCCTCTTCTTAGGAGAATCTCCGTATGGTATTCATGTAACTTCCAGGATCAACCTTCAAGTTCAACCTTCAAAAACACGCAAACAACAAATTTTGGGAAACTCTTTTTACCCGATAGTTATTACCCGAGCTGGCGAATCAAACAAATTAAACATCAACTTTATCAGTAAGGGCTATATTTTGACTTCCTACCTTTCATTTCTTCTCTCATGATTTCTTCACTTTGGAATGGTTCATACTCCACAGCTACACCTCCTGGCTGGTTTAAAAGACAAATCATTTCGGCGGGAAAAAGAGTCGTAGATGGCATGGTCTCGTCAACGCTCGGAAAGTACGCGTGCTTATGAGCGTCACTTCTACTCTGCCAGTCATGCCAGATCTTATCTATAAAGCCGTGATGAAGGAAAAATTCTGGAGCGGAAGCGGCTTCCTCTGTGCACATTGTACCATTTATGTTACAATGTACGTTGTCATGGAGTACGGTTCTAAGAGCTAATTCAAATTTATGGAATGGGTTCATTCTTAAGACTTCTTCCACACATACCTCTTCAGGAGGAGTTCCCCAGAAGTCCCGCAATAGGCAGTGTGGCCCTGGACCTGCCCAATTTGGTCTCACTCGGCTCCATTTACCTTTTCTAAAAGGACCCGTCAGAACGCAATGATCTTCTCCTTCGCCGTTTCCGCCAAACCCAGTCTGACTGTGCCAAACGTCTTCCGGATTTGTTGTACTAAAAGGATCTCTTGAATCTAGGCTCCAGTCCCAGTAGGCTACCGTGAACGTGCAATCGACCTTTCGCAGAAGGTTTTCGTAGCGCAGTATATAATAGCGATGCCAGGGAAGAAAGTGCTTCTTTTTGTGAATGTCAGTGTGAAAGTAGTGGTAGTGCTCATTTATAAGGCTTTCGTATTCTGGCCTGAATGTTGGACTCGTGGATACCGTTTCTATGGTACTGATATGACGCCGTCGTTCTGCATATGTCATGGATGAGAATTCTTTTCGAATTCGAACGCAGTTCACCAAACGACCACCAACACAGCTACATCGCTGTCCACAACTGTCGTATGACTCACTTCCATCTTGACAGGCTGAAACAAAAGCACCTATTTTTAATTTTTTTATTAGGATAGCCGGCATTGTTGGTTTTGCTTTTGTTTTCTAATGTTTTTTAGCCTTTTTACAATGAAATAAAGATATAAGAATGTCACTTAAGATACTATTTAAGCAGACTAAAAAAAAGAAAAAATAAATTACCTTTATTTAGACACGGTAGTATTTAAAGTTAGAAGCTTGTGGGGCCGTGTATTCCCGATCGAATTGGAATTTGGAAGTTTTCGTTTTTTATGGAGGGAGGAAAACCCTCGGAGCAAGGACGAGAACCAACAACAAACTCAACCCACATATGATACCGGGCCGGAATCGAACCCGTGCCACATTGGTGGGAGGCGAGCGCTCTCACCACTGCGCCACCCCTGCTCCCAGACACACAATAACAACGCCGTTATAGCTGTTTCTGCATTTTGACATTTTCGACCTTGGTAATAATAAAGGCGGTAGCAATCGATGAAACATATTGTTGTTCTGAAAGAACTCAGAAACAATTTTGTGTCTCGGACACACATTTTGTGTCCGCGACAATGTTGTGCGTGGGGGCAAACCGGGAAACATTTGTGTCCGCAACATTGGGTCCTCGTTTGTAACTGCCTTGACGACATTTCAACATTTTTTTTTTAACGAGCGCGCGGGTGGTAAGAAATATCCAACGATGCGGGTAAAATCGAGTTAGAAAATGAAAGAATACAAATTATTAAAAACTAGCAATGTTATATTGCAATTTGTGAGTTTTGATTGGTCAATAGGCAATGGTATATTAACTCATATACCATTAAACACAAATATCGTAACCGATACGCGTCAATGTAAACAGTACCACATTCTGTTTGAATCCTTTGTTATTAATAAGGGATGGGCACGCGGAGAGACGAAGTATTCAGTTTATTTGGCACAGCGAGGAAGCAAGAATCAAGGCACTTGAAAAAGAAAAACATACCTGACGATTAAAAAAATATATATATTCTTGACGACAAGCTGAGCCAGATAAGTGCGTGAAAGATAATCGCCAACTGAAATTTCCTCCCTCCCTCCCTCCCTTTCTCGATTTCCCAATTACCTTTTAAGTTTTTATTAACCAATAGGAAGATGCGAGAAATCAGTATGTCCAAACGGCGGCTTACGAAGTGTAAATTATTGCATAATCATCGGATTCCAACAGAATATGAATATTCAAATAACTTTGAATAGCTGGGAAGCTCAAATATTGCATTTTCTTGCGAAAAAATACTATCGCATATCAAGTATTACCTGGACAATAAACTGACGCGCTCGTCAGCCTTGAAGTATATTTCCTATATTTAAAGTTTTCAGTCGCGAAAGGCCGCCAGAAATCCATGAAGATGTTCTATTTTCACCATTCCATAAAACTAAGGTTACAGTAGAAAATTGCTCACCTCCAGGAGGATTAGGAAGAAAAGGAAACTGCAAAGAATCTGCGAAACACACGAACGAAAGAACAAGAAGACTCAAGTCAATCATGATGCGGTTCCTGTTGACAGCTGTTGAAAGGAAAAAGGAACAGGAATAATAATAAACATATAATTGTTGTTGTTGTTGTTGTTTGTGGGTTGTTGTTGTTGTTTGTGGGAGTTGTAAAGGCCTTATGGTTACTGCGCAGGTCTCTAGGTTGAGTAGAGTAGAGTAGAGTAGAGAAGAGAAGAGAAGAGAAGAGAAGAGAAGAGAAGAGAAGAGAAGAGAAGAGAAGAGAAGAGAGGAGAGGAGAAGAGGAGAAATGAGATGAGATGAGAAGGGAAGGGAAGAGAAGAGAAGAGGAGAGAAGAAAAGAAAAGAAAAGAGAAGAAAAGAGAAGAGAAGAGAAGAGAAGAGAAGAGAAGAGAAGAGAAGAGAAGAGAAGAGAAGAGAAGAGAAGAGAAGAGAAGAGAAGAGAGGAGAAGAGGAGGGATGAGATGAGAGGAGATGAGATGAGAAGGGAAGGGTAGAGAAGAGAAGAGAAGAGAAGAGAAGAAAAAAAAAGAGAAGAGAGAGAAGAGATGAGAAGAGAAGAGAAGAGAAGAGAAGAGAAGAAAAGAGAAGAGAAGAGAAGAGAAGAGAAGAGAAGAGAAGAGAAGAGAAGAGAAGAGAAGAGAAGAGAAGAGAAGAGAAGAGAAGAGAGGAGAGGAGAAGAGGAGAGGAGAGATGAGATGAGATGAGATGAGATGAGATGAGATGAGAAGGGAAGGGTAGAGAAGAGAAGAGAAGAAAAGAAAAGAAAAGAGAAGAAAAGAGAAGACAAGAGAAGAGAAGAGAAGAGAAGAAAAGAGAAGAGAAGAGAAGAGAAGAGAAGAGAAGAGAAGAGAAGAGAAGAGAAGAGAAGAGAAGAGAAGAGAGGAGAAGAAAAGAGAAGAGAAGAAAAGAGAAGAAAAGAGAAGAAAAGAGAAGAGAAGAGAGAGAAGGGATGAGAAGAGAAGAGAAGAGAAGAGAAGAGAAGAGAAGAGAAGAAAAGAGAAGAGAAGAGAAGAGAAGAGAAGAGAAGAGAAGAGAAGAGAAGAGAAGAGAAGAGAAGAGAAGAGAAGAGAGGAGAAGAGAAGAGAAGAGAAGAGAAGAGAAGAGAAGAGAAGAGAAGAGAAGAGAAGAGAAGAGAAGAGAAGAGAAGAGAAGAGAAGAGAAGAGAAGAGAAGAGAAGAGAGGAGAATTATTAGTGCTAATTCCTATTGTGGAGACTGAGTGTGCCAAGAGACATAGAAAAGATACAAAGAAGCATACAAAAGACATGCAAAAACATGCTTAGAGCAAACAACATGCATCAGCAGTAACAGACTTGTACCTTCACAGATAAATATTCGAGGCTCATATATAAGTATAAACAAAGTCAAAAAGAGAGATTCTGATTTTACACAGATCAGGGAAACATAGGGGCGACGCTTCATTGCAAATGGAATGAACAACATTTTAGCTGAAGACTATTTCGTTTGGTTGAAAACTACTGCTTTTAGTTCCTAGGTGTACACAGTAGATACCTTTTAAGTTTTTGAGAAAGCATTTTTAAAAGAGGTGGAGATTCTTTCGTCTTAACTGACAGGCAACAGCTGTTGATGGATTCGGAAGGATCGGGTCTCAGTCAGTCACAACAGTCACAACAGTGCTAACTAGGGAATAATCATCACGGACAATTTGGCATTTTTTTAGACGTGCTATAAGGCTTCCTCTAAAGAGGCAGGTTTGGGACAGCTCCAGAAGAGCTTGACAAGCTTATCGGTTTTTTCTTTGCAGAAAGAACACTGGGGTTTTTCGTGCGTTCCTGTTTTGACAGGAACTTTTTTCCAGGGTCTTGTAGAGTCTTGTCCTTTTTTGAAGACTTAGAAGCTAGTTGGTAGGCTGCAGTCCATTTGATATCATTGTGTCTTCCATTGCATTTTCGTTGTGACGAGTTTAGCGTACACAAGCCCGTCTGCTTTTTGAAGAGACTTATTAATTTCGTCGAGAGGCTTTCATTTGCAATTTACCCGGCCTGTTAGTTTTAAAGAACTTGGTCGGCCATCCACACAGCTTTCTATGTTGCAGTAGAAACATTTAACCCAATTTGTACAAGTTGGGTCAAAGCCGAATTATTGAAGAGTTTCCAGAAGGAAATTCCATTCCAGTGTTTCAAACACTTTTTCAAAATCTACAAGTAATAGTAATTCTGCTATACTTCCTTTTGGGGCGAAACGAATAACACTGTCGATTAGTCGGATGCTTTCTCCAATAAATCGTCCTTTTATAAAATCAGTGTGATCAGGGTTAATTAAGCCAGAAAGGGCATTTTTCGTATAGTTTGTTTTTTGTTTTTTTTCTAAAGGGTAGCTCTATTTCGAGAAAGGAAATGAGGAGCATTTCTAAAATAAAAAGCAATATTTTCCTATACTTCTTCGTGTTTGGTATTGGCGTACGCTATCGAAAGGAGCTTAGTCGCCTTAAAAAACGTTCTTAAATAAAAGAAAAACAACTACTTACTGTGCTGGGCTTTCCTTCTTCAGTTAGAGTCTCTTTACTAGCCGACTCTCTGTGGAGAATGACGGAAGATTTTTGGCTTTCTTTGATTAAAGAGTCCTAATTAGACAAGTAAGACTAACAATTTAGAAGTAGCGAACTAATTGCATGACTGCAGAGAATACCTAAGCAGACTTATTGGTGCCAGGATACTTTTGAAACAGGGGAGGCCTAGTGACATTTTCCAAGGGGAGGAGAGCTTTCTTATTTTCTATTTACTTAATGTAGAGAAAATGTGAATGTGAAGAAAAAAAATAGAGAAATTCTAGTTATCAAATAAATCTTATGAAACATAAAGATAACAGAAGTACATTAAAAACCAGCAATCATACTTATACTTTTTAAGCCAGTTTTAAGACTCATGATGGACACCAAAATTATGTTCAAAGGTTTTTGCTTTTAAACAAAAGACGACAAAAGCTACGCAGGAGAGTGACCCACACAGAATTTGTCTGCTGTTACCAAGGAAATCAGCGTCTAATTATGTTTACAATGTCTTAATTGAAAGTCGGACTACAAAGACGAAAAACGTGACAATATAAAATTGTTTGTTTAACAAGAATGAATGGCAACTGTAAACAAGACCACATGTAATCAGCGATGATAATAATCGACACTAATCTGGGAACGTCAAATCGGTAACATTGTTCAAACAAATATTCTTAAGTAAGTTATTAAAGTGCAAGTGAAAAAAAGAGCAAACTTGCCGATGACAGTAACGCTTGAAAAGGGAAACTTTTCTGTATTAATATTTACCTAAATTTTAATTTTAATTTTAAATTTCGACTTGAGAATAATTAAATATAACTGCTTATCATTTTCGTTTCAACAAGCCCAAAGTCACTGCAAAAATTTCTTAAACTACGAGCCATTTTGCTTCTATAAAAAAAAAATATCTCGTAATTTGCATAAGTAAAAACTGACCAGAATTTCTGGTTCGTCTTACTTAGTAACATTTCTCCAGGAAAGTGGGAGAGACTTAATGAATAGGAAACAGAGTTTGATGACCGAAATAATTTTTTTTGTGGTTAACTTGGATGAAACGGAACTTACAAACAAGGGCATCGACTGTATAAAAGAGGTATTTTTGTTGGTATTTTTGTTTTCTGAAAAATTGAGGAGTTATTATATTAGCAACTATTGGAAACTTCTAAAAATTTAAACAATTATCGACATGCATATGGCTATATCGTGATGGCACAACCTTGGAAACAAGGCCTGCAAAGGAAAAAAAAATACGTTTAGAGTTTCCGCTTTTGAACAAAAGACCACAAAAGCTATGCAGAAGAGTGGCTCACACAGAATTTGTCTGCTGTAACCAAGGAAAACAGCGTTTAATTCTGTTCACAATGTCTTCATTGAAACTCGAGTTACGAAGACGAAAAACGTCACGATGTAAAATTATTTGTTTAATAAGAAAGAAAGGCAACTGTTAACAACACTACTTGTAATCAACTACGAGCCATTTTGCTTTTCTGAAAAAAAAAATTATCTTAAAGTGTACAATTTCAAACAAAAGGCTACACTGGATACGAATTGTTGTAGTCTAAGCAGAGATCGTTACCAAAGAAGTCGATCTTTCATTTCACTATGTCTTAGATCAGATGAAATTCGAGTTACAGAAGACACAAACGTCATCGGTAGATGTTAACAAACACATCAGTCGGTAGATGTTAACAAACACATCTTTAATTTTCGAAAACCACAAATAGTTGTTTTATTTGTTCTGGGAAACAAAAAGTTATGAAGCCCCTCTGTTGTTGATGACATAAAAGAAAAACAATTATCGAGAAAGGAATTATTAATTTGTACAAGTAAAAACTGACCACAATTTCTGACACCTCTTAAACAGCGCAAACTTAGGGCCGATTCGCACTAGCGGACAAGTTTTAAATGTCATAACATTTTTGACAAAAACAAAATCGTCGCGACAAGTCAGAGACATTTTGAAGAAAACAAAAGGTGTAATTATTATTACAATAGCTCTGCACGTGCTTCTGGCATCCTGGTACATTCCTCGGTACGGTCGTCTTGTGCAAATATCAAATAATCAGGCTGGTCCACGTGGTGAAAAATTTTAAAACGATTTGCATTTGAAGTGCGCGTGTGGTGATTTTTTTGTGCTGACCTGCGGGGAAAATGTGGCAAGTAAACTATTTCTTCCCCCCTCCATTTACCTGCACAAACTGGTTCCCTCCGCATTCATTTGTTCCAACCCCGGTATTACCATCCTTCCACGACCTCACCTCGGCACACAAACATGTTTTGCCGCCTATCGCGGAAAAATTTCGCGTGTTGTTTTTTGTACAATCCAGACCAAACACAATAGCCAATCAACAGCGTATTGTTATCTGGCATTACGAGGGGCGTTGGAATGCGACTTGTCATGACTTGTCCTGCCTTGAGGCAGGACATCGGCCCCTTTGAAGATTTGTCCGTTTTGACAAAATTTGCACTTGTCCAACAAGTCGTTCGCACTTGTTTTTGCGATTGTTTGACAAAATGTATCGCACGTGCAACGCGGACCAATCATAAGACAACTGCTTCTTTGTTTTCCTGAATTGTTTGATAAGTTCTAGGTCTCAAAAAACGTATTCGCACTTGTTTTCTGTAACAAGTGACACATAAATGATGAAATCTACCGATTGTTACAAAATTTGTCCGCTAGTGCGAATTGGCCCTTAGTAACATTTCTACAGGAAAGAAGGAAACAGAGAGAGAGAGCGTTAATGGATAGGAAACAGAGTGCAGATTTGCTTCTGGTTACTAACATTGATTGTAAAAAAAGTATTTTTGGTGACTGAGAATTAAAAAAGGCAGTTGTCAACAAGCTTATTTGCAATTTTCTGAAAAATTCAATAGTTATAATATCAGCAACTATTTTCTAGAACTGTCAGTGCCTATTTAATTACATATTTGGAAACTTGTGATAATTGCTAACATCAAACAAACTATCGACATATGAATAATTAAATTAAATGTAAATAAGCTCACATGTCCAATAACACTTGTCCAGGGAAGAAAAAAATTTTGTTTCGTATTTTGTATTTCCTTTTATTCCCCTACTGATATTTTAATACACTTGAAGATAACCTGCAGATAGAGTTGGATGACCAACAACTATCCCCTCACTTTAAAACTCTGCTTTTGGCCTAATGGCGTAAACTATAATTATGCTCAAAGCTTAGGATTTCAAGAAAAAGACGACAAAGGCTTCCTTGTTGTTCCTTCCCCTGTCGTTTATACCAAGGCTATCGATCTTTCAGCTTATGAAGAAAAGATAAAGCAAGAATTCTAAAGAACACGAAACGTCAAGTATGAAATAAGGCGGTAAACAGAAAAAGTCGTTTAGGCAAGCTTATTAACCGCCACCAATATTGTGCTAGTAAGTTGCTAATGTGCCAGTCAAATCGATATCTAATAATCAAATGTTTTGTGACGAGGAACTTGAATATAAGGCAAACAACTAATAACCCTAGCTGTCACCTGATGGTGCCAAAACATTGTTTCAACCATCACTTGGAGAAAAAAATAAAATTGTTAATCGTTTGCCGGTGTAAAACGAAAATCAAGTTATGTTCTTATTTCAAGAGAACAGTTCCTTTACATTTTATCTCGACTAAAGGCATAATCTACTTTTCAATTGTAGCGAAAACCAAAATGACAATGTATTTGCACAAGGCCTTCCTCTGTTAATCTGTCTTTCAACCCCATCGCATTTGAGTCTTTGTCTCGATATCCTATTCTATCTATATCTTGTGACCTCTTCAGGATATTGCTTATGTTCTTTAATTGTTTCGATCTGTAAAACAAGTGGTCTAAATGTAGGTTATATTTGCACCAGACAAGCCTGAATACTGCCCTCGTCTAGTTGCTCTTCTCCCAAAAGGCGATATTTCGATACTTAAGTAAATTTCTTTTTTCATATTCTCCTGTGCAGTAAGCCGGAAAACCAAAATAATTCCTAACCAGATAAGAAAGGGAATAGTCGACCAGAATTTGTCTGCTGTTGGGAAGGAAATGGAACTTTTAGGTTCGTGAAGAAAGAAAAAGTGTCACATTATGGGGCAACATGTTGTAATTTTTTTTTTTAAATGGAGAAACGCGAATGTTAAAGGAAAGCCTATAATTTCCCTCAAGTATTTAATTATAAACAAGAGGTCAGACTTTATTCATTTTTCAAGGTCTTTAGCTATATCACTTATGACCATCGTCGAATTTGAACGAAAACGCTATGTGAGATGGAAAGTATTACTTAATATAATGTTAACTTTGCAAACCTGCCATGTTTGCTATCTAGACCAACGTTCCAAACCAGACTGCGTTCTTGAACTCGATATGGAAAGTAGGCTTTGTAGTCAAGTCTAATACTTAACGGGAAAAATACGTGCTCGTTGCTGGAACAACACGTCCGGCGTTCAAATCTCTCACACAAGGCAATGTTTGCTTAACGTGATCATCCACTGATCGCTATAGTTTCAGAAGAAACGTTTTCTCAAAAGGCCAATTATCTATGTTTTCTCTGTCTTTTTATAGGCAAACAATTTACAAACGAGAAAGGAGTTACCATTCGACATTCCTTTTCTTTATTCAAAGGCCTTAGTTGGATAACACAAAAGGGTTACTTTCGTTTTGACAACTGTTGCATTTCAAATAAAAATGGCTTAAACCACTCAATTTTTTTTTAAATGACATTTTGAATAAATTTGGATCTAGCGATGATCGATCCATTAAAGAAAAGGAATTGTGAATCCTAAAAACTGTCACTGAATAAAAAATGCCACCGAAAGAAAAACATACAATAACGTGTAAAATGTTTTGATATATTGGAAAATTGAATTATCCCAAGGCAGGGAGTCCTAATTTCTGTCATCTCTAGCAATATCAATCAAAATAGAGCCCGCATTTCGTGTATGTTAGAACCCGTGATTCATATTTGTTTCCTAAAAGAAACACCGTTTGATCTTTTTCGTAACTTATATTTTTTTTAAATGCAAAATGTGGTAGTTTCATCAATGGCACCTGTGGTCAGAGTCAATCGCGCCTAAGAGTAAGCAACTGACGAAAGGGGAGCACTTTTAAGTGAATATGATAAATAAAGTAGAGATGGGGTCAACTGTACTAACGTGTGAACACTCGCCGATGTGATCTTACTATGCAGATCGTTTCTCTTAATTTTGGTATCCTGTATTTGTTGAGGATAAGAAGACAAAAGGACAAGGACAAATTGAAACCACCCGTCCCCCCGAAGGAAACAAATTGTTAAACCCTTTTTAAAAGTATCTTGGAAAACCGCACGAGGTTCGTTTTGTCCGCCATATTGGATGTATTATTTTTGTCTGTTAGCGCGCAAATCGTAATTCCCCTTCCTCTTCCGGCAACATGTTTCAAACTGAAGGCCCAAACTCAGTATGGCTTTCTTCATGGCCATCACTGTTCTTCTGAATTAACTTCAATCTCTATAAAGATTCAGCGCAATATCGTAGAGAGGCGCAAAGCCGGCATATGTGGTAACGTGGTTGCTTCATCACTAAACACGAAACGCCCTAAGAACTAGCAACTTGGACGAAAGAGAAGCTCTAGCTGAAATTAATATCTAAAGGGGGAAACTTTTTTTAAGTAAATATAACAAATAACGTAGAGGGGTTCAAGTTACACGAAAACACTTGCCGTGGAATTTAATATGCTGATAGCGTTTCGTATAGTAATATTGGTAACTTGTATTACAAATTGAATTCGTTGTCATGATGACCAGACACTCGAGAAAATGTTTCATCACATTTCCACTGAAACACCTCATGTTTGTCAAAAAAACTACTCCGCTGCGCATCGTATTTTCAATTCTCATCTCGGTGTTAGGAAACACTGTCTCTCGTGTTTAATATACTACTTTCTACGCAGAAACGTCGATCGCAACAGATGGCCCAATACTTTTTATATGTTTTTGATTTTTTTTTCACTGTCATTTCAGTGCACACTCAATCATAAAAATAGAAACATTCTTAGAATCCCTTGGTATCTAGAAGTTAATTTCAGGCCGAAAGTTGATAGAATCCTCAGCCAGCGAGGAGGCTGACATTTTCGCTTAAGCGGCAAAGCATGAAAAGGAACTTAAGCACCGACGTTTTCGGGGCGACGTCGACGCCGGCAGCCGAGGAAACTTGGAGTAGAGGGCGCCGTCGCTGCCACTAAATTACAAAGCTTAAAGCAAGAGACTTTTTCGCGACGTCAACGTCTTCAAAACCTGCTGCGAAAAAGAAGGAAAAACTGCTGTTATCGATTGATTGATAGGAATTAATAAAGCGAAGAATTATTGGGGTTGTGGGAGAGCTACTGCTCTTCTGCAAATCAAAACATTCAGCACAATTTTGACAATTTCTATGCAAGATTTGATCCTCAAGGCAACGTTGAAACCGAATGTTGAGCAAAGTTCAGGGCTCAAAAACTGTGGATTGTCGAGCTTCATAAATCTCTTCTTGACTCCCGAAATTACCACAGCCTGACACGGCCTGGCATTTTTTTTTTCTTGGAACGAAACGGTTCGCTAGTAATTTTTATTTCACACAGAAGAACAGCGTGGTTATCTTTCTATTCCATTACTGTACACTGAATGAAAAGAAAACTCGGTTAAATTACATTTATTACGTTAAATTGTGGATACTGAGATCCAATAAACCGACTTGCCGATCATAAACGCTTACGAATCATAATAAGCTGACAATTACAGCAGGTAGTACAAATCTAACATGATAAATGATCTGATAAACAACATGTTTTCAATACTTACATTTGCGCTGTTGTAGCCATCTTTACGGTATGATCTAAAAAAAGCTTTAGAAATGTAAGAAATATCCCTTTACCTCGAAATACAGGCTCCAATAGTTTAACAATAGTTCAAGCATCGGATACGTGCGACAAAATAAAAGCAAAGTGCCGTAAAAGCACGAAAATCACAAGGTGAGACTCGCGTTTTACAGGCAACGTCAATAAAGGCAAAGTAACGTCGGCGCCCTGTCGCGACGGCTGAACATGTGGGCAGGAAATGTTGATTGGAAGTAAAATTTCCTTCTGGTTGCCGTTTCCTAGTAGAAAACGTCTAGTGCTTAAGTTCCCTAATAAGCAATGACGACGACGACGGCGCCGAGGTAAACGCCTAGTGAAATACGAATTTATATTTTACTAGAGAACCTCGAAATTATCCAGATGTACTCAGTGTATCTATTTCACGTGATCCTGTGATCCTATGATCGGAGTCAAAACCCCCTCAGAACTAGCAACTGACAAAGCTCTGAAATCAATTTTATAAAGAGGGAGCTTTTTAAGTGAACATGATAAATAAATTAGAGAGGGTCTCAGCTACTAACGTGCAAATACCCGACGATGTGATCTTACTACCCAGATCGTTTCTCTTAATTTTGGTATCTTGTATTTGCTAAGGATAAGAAGACAAAAGGAAAAGGAGAAATTGAAACCATCTGCCCACCGTGGGAAACAAATTTTTAGACACTTTTTAAAAGTATCTTTGGAAAATAAAAAAAACGTACGAGGTTCGTTTTGTCCGCCATATATTGGATGTATTTTATTTTTGTCTGATAGTATGCAAATCGCAATTTCCCTTCCTCGTCCGGCAACATATCACAAACTTAGTATGGCTTTCTTCATGACCGCAACTGTTCTCCTGGATTGACTTCAATTTCTGTAAAGATTCAGCACAATATCGCAGAGAGGCGCAGAGCCGGCACAAGTGGTAGTTACTAAACACTTACTAAAACTTGACACCGGGACAAAAGAGAAGCTCTAGCTGTTCTCTAACTCTAGCTAGAAATTTTTTACTCGAGAACCTCGCAATTATCTAGATTTATTCAGTGTATCAGTGTATCTCGAGGCCCTATGCGCCAACTTGGCGCCAGGGGACAGGAACTAGGAACTTCAGTGTATCAGTGTATCTATTTCACGTTGTCCAAAATACGCAAAATTTAGTCATGCCACGTTCTCGTTTCACAGAGAACAGCTAGGAAATGTACCAAGATTTAAAATGCACGTGCAGGCAGAGTTATCGTTTTTCTTGTAAACAGAGTTTTCTAAAAGTGCTCAATTGTTCTTATTTCATGATTGGCACATTTTGTTTTGTCATTCAACAACCTTTACTTAAATTACAACCCTGTTGAATATTAACTGACTGAAAGTTCAGGGGGGGGGGGGGGGGGGGCTTGATAATAGGGACCTTACGAAACCACGGTTCGTAAGGTCTCTCACTTGATGTAGCAGGGAAGAGCGACTACTTTATAGCCCAAAATGTCCTGTTTCAGGTTGCAGTAAAAATTTTATTGTTGGAAACATAGGACGAAATCACATATTTCCGTATTTCTGAAAAATGGCGGAAACATGCAACTCCATGTTTCCGTTACGTTTGCGTCTTGGGGAAACATGAAAATTCAAGTCTACGTGATTCCGTCACGTTTCCGGAACGGAAATGCCAAAAAGTGGTCCGGTTCCGCTGTATACGCTGCAACGGAAACGTAAGTAAACGTCACGAAACCGCTAACGGAAACACAGGTTATCCGTCGTGTTTCCGGATCGGTTTCACACGTTTCTAGGACGTTTCCGTTTACGGATTCTTGGACTTTATTCCTATGAAATGTGGAGTTTAATTTGTCCAGAAAGTTTAATTTTGTCAGGAATACATTAATCGAAACCTAGAATACTAGGATATCAATGAATGGTTTAATAAATTATACAGATAAATCCTTCGGATTTATTTGTATCTGTATTCGAGGGATTTATACAAATAAATCGCTCATTAATAGTCATAAATTCAATGGCAGCCCAAATTTCTTAGGCTTACTTGTCCTCAAATTTTAAGTCGTTTGAAACTATAAAGCCTTCTTCTGTTTTTAAATTCATTTTGGATATATAGAATTCAAGATAAAACCGAATTAACATAAAAGACTCGCTAAGTTCTCTTGGTGTAGAAGACATAAGACACGTCACAATAGAACACTGCCTCGCAAACCTATTGTTTTTATTGTATTCCTCGTTCTTTTGTCCTTTTGTTCTCTATTGTTATAGGTGAACTGTGTCTTCTACACCAAGTAAGAGCCCTAAGTTCAGTTGAATTTCGGTCACCCGTTCTCAAATTTGTCGTTGAGCTGCATATTGCCTCACTTAAAATTCTTTCTGCATGATTACCTGGTTGAATTCAAGAACGCGCGTCTCATTCTTGAAAACATGGCATTCCTGAATGTTTCCTAACAACTTATCTGGAATTCGGTTCCGCTGAGCAGCTTTGGCCGCGGTGAAATGATGTCCCTGTCGTTGGTTTAACTCTTCATAAAATGTTTCATCCATTTCTCTTGAGGTGTTTCCGTACGTTTTCAGCCTACTGCCATAGAGACGCTGTACAACACACAAACCCGCTCCTTGCGAACATCACTCAGAACAAAACAAGCCATCGAAACAAACTTGTGTTATTCAAATAAGCCTGAGAAGTCACAATAAATCGCAAAATCCGTGGAAAACGCACGATCGGACGATTCTGAGAAAACTGCACAATGGCAGCAATAAAACTAAACAAAGACTACATTGTCTACGGTCGGAGCTGAAGTACTACTAATTAGACAGCTTTTGTCCTCTTGGAAACGGGCTTTATATAATGATCCCTGATTAATAATGTCATGAAGTAAGAGATAAATACCTTGAACGTCGGTATTTAATATCCAAATGCATCCCTCGGGCCTAGGGCCCAAGCTCGGGGAAATATATGGATTAATACCTCCGTTCTCGGTATTTACCTCTTACTTATATTAATAAACAGAGACGTTTCAGGAAAATCCTTCATCAGTCTGAAATAAGCCGTTTTGAGACTGATAAAAATAACGGTTCAACAGTGTTACGTTACTCTAAAGTTCTTGAGGACAAATCTATTTCTATGGGGGCATGAACTCGCTAATTCGTTGCGTTTGTTTAAGCTACAAAGATCTTTTTTACAGATAATAATAAACTTTTCGTGCAGACATAGATTACATTTTTTGCTAACATTATTGTAGGGTTGGCACTTTTTTAGCACTTTCCATTTAATTTTGAAGGCTTTTTTCGCGTCTTTTAGGGTCCAAATGTGCTTTGACAGTTCAGTCTCATTTCTTTTGTTGGCGTGTCTGAAGGATGCGTTGTGGTTTCTGTAGCGTTCCTTAAAGTTTGTTGCTAGTCCTACATATGATTCGGTGGAAGTTTCGCTCGTGACTGTTGCTTGATAGACAACATTGCTTTGGAGGCATTGACCTTCTAATAAATCGATGAGATACTATTGAAGCCTGGAACCTTTTTGAATAATTTAGCACCGCTCCTTAAAAGTTGAGCGCTCTCTGAAAACCGTTCCACTCAAGAAAATTTGAAGTTATATATATACATATATATATGTTAATGACAATCACACCTCTCACTGCATATGTATAACACTGTTGAACCATTATTTTCTTGTCACTTGATAATGATGTCATGACAACATCGAAACGCCGTGTAAAATTTCTGTCGCCCATTTTTATTCCGAAATGTTTATCGAAATTTAGTCTCTTTGTTTATTTAATATAAAAACAATTAAGACGAAATCCGCCAGTATTTCAAGTAGTTATTGGAAAACAATTATGTACGAACTGAAGAAATAATAGATGGTGATTATTTTTTCCATTTTTCCACCCTTACTTCAATATTTTTTCTTACTTTTCACTTTGTTTGATTAATCAAGTAACCACAATACGATAATCTGGATTAGTTAACGCGTCAAAACAACCAAACAAAACAGCAAAACAACAGTTATTTTGATTTCTTTTTTATTTGGATTTAATTTTAATCGAGTACATTGCCTAAAATCTTTCATGGAACGGGTGTCATGCATGTATCACGATTTATTTAATAATATCTTATACTATTTCTGTTTTAAATTGTACAGGTAATGAAGCAGAGTAAAATCAAGGGCAATATCACGCAAAGAGTTGCAGAAATTGCCTGAGTCGTAAATTTCTCAAACAAGCCAGTGGCATTTATCCTTAATAATGCGGGAAATCATTCCATTACTTGTTTATGACAAAGAGGACTTTTTTTCTTAAATAATAGAAAGTCAAAGCCCCGCGCTGTTGTGTGATTTCGTAACGGTAACTATTTTAATGTACAGTAAGCGTCAGCGAACAACAACTGAATTGATTTTTTTTTTTCAGTTTGTACAACAAGGCCATTACCAGCCAAAAAATATTTCCATTAATGAAGGCCAAGCTAATGCGTATATGGTGTTTTAATTTCAGATGTTTAGAAGTTTCCAGTGTCTCGACCAATCAAAATTAAGTATCTTTGCCCTCTTTGTTATAAACTATTTAGCCTAAGTTCCCCCATTTAAGGATGGCGACAAATATTAGCTTCCGCTTGAATAAACTAAGACCTCAACGGCTGAAGTAGCTTCTCCAACTCCTTTGCACGCTTCACTTCGGATGGCTTCAGGCGAAACAATTTGAAAGCCTTTTCACTGAGACGAGAAAATGGTCGTCGTGGGATGTGATGCAGCCTGCTGAAACTCAGACCTAAAAAATGCATTTCGGAGGTCACTTCAACATAAATAGTAACATTCCATACCATTTGCCCTTAGTGGGACACTATCACGGCTGATCATTGAAATTTCTTTTTTTCTAATTTCCTTCAATATATTGCCAAATACCACCAAATACATGAATTAATTTCATAAAAAGATCCCAAAAAAAAAGCAAGATAGAATGGCTATTTTGAGGAAAAAGTACAGGATTTCAAGGATGGAAGTGGATTGGGATTGATATTTGGACAGGATGTCCAGATATCAAAGCTGCCATTTTGTTGAAATTTTTTATTAGTCACTTTTTCCTCTTACTTGATATTTCTTAGCTTTTACCACTTTTAACATTTCTCTCTTCCTATTGCATGGCAATAGAGCGCAATTATAGCAAGCTATCGGCCATTCTTATAAAATACGATATTTCAGGCATGACAGTGTCCCTTTAACATAATATAGAGCTGAAAACTAAGATGCCTACCTCTTAGAAGTGGTAACACATTCGCAGCTCCTTTTGGTGGCTGGTACTCCACTCGAACACCACCTGGTTGTAAGGAAAGATTGATCACTTCGCGAGGGAGCACTTGGGTACCTGGCATGACCTCGTTAACAGAAGGAAAGAACGCGTTCCTATGGGCGTCACTTTTCTTCTGCCAGTCGTCCCAGATTTTGTCGATGAAGCCGTGGTGAAGGAAAAACTCTGGAGCGGCGGCGGAATCCAGTGAGCACATCGTACCGTCAATCAAGCAATGTACCATGTCGTGCAGATTGATTCTGAGCATGATCTCAAAATCAGAGAAGTTACCCGCCGCTATTCGCAAGGCCTCTTGCACTGCTACAGAATCTGGTGGGTTCCCATTGAACATCCGTGCTAAGCAGCGTGGGCGCGGTTCCGGTGGAGATCCCGCTGGAAGTGGCACGAGGCTCCACTCACTCTGTCGAAAAGGACCCGTCTGGACACAGGCAGTAAAACCCTCGCCATTCCCACCAAAGCCAGTGTCCGCACTGTGCCAAAGGTCTTCAGGATTTGCTGTGCTGAATGGATTACTGGAAACCAGACTCCAATCCCAATATGCTATGGTAAAATTACAATCGACTCTGCGAAGGAGATTCTCATAAAGAAGCATAAAATACCGATGCCATGAAAGGAAGTGTGTGGCCTCGTGAATGCCTGACATGAACAGTGTCCTGTGATCATTGATGAGGTTATCGTAGTCTGTCTTGAATCTCGGATCAGTGGAAGCTGTTCTTATTACTCTTATGTAACGCTCTCTCTCGGCAAACGTCATGGACGTGAATTCTTTTCTTATTCGAACGCAGTTCATCAATTGTCCGCCAACACAGTTGCACCTTTGGCCGCAACGATCAAATGAGGTACTGCCTTCTTGGCAAACTGAAATAAAGAAGAATTAATAAGACTAACTTATAACTAAAGATATTCTCTATTAAAAAAAACCTCCCTTTACCTGCTGCTGGGGCACCAAAGGTATTTAATTTAGCTGCAATTCATCTATTAAAAATATATGTAAAATGAGATCGAAGAAATAGCCGGTAATAATAACGAAGCCTGGTGAGTAAATATCAAAAAAATTTTATAGTATTTTCTAAATGAAAAAAATGATATGTTTATTTTGTCACAAGCGTGAGGCAAACGGGAATCGAATCCGTGGTCTCCCAGATACCAGCAGTTGGGCGCTCTAACCACCGAGCTACGAGAGACTCGTGGTGAGCTTGGCCATTTACTAGGTTCATATGTGACACGCGTCCTGCATACTGCTAGGATTAGCAACGTCAAAAGTGCCAAATGTGTAATAAATATCGTAATTATTTATCAATGCTTTCCATTGAAAAATAAATACCTTAGTGTTTAATGCTAGGATGTTTAGAAGTTGTTATGGAGATGCGATAATTCTCATAAAATAATACATTACATTTTAAAGAATTATGTATGACTGCAGTAATGCCTTTATGTAACAAATATAGTAGTAAAGCCAGAGGCTAATTTTCAAGGGGATGGTGTAACTCCTGGGACTACAGAAAGATGAATTCTTACAAAAGAAATGCTACGATATTAAAAAAAAAGGTTCTTGCCCACTTCTTTCAATAAATGACTTTATTTTTAAGCAAATTAGTAAATTATGTTTTGCTTGTTAGTTGGTCGCCATAATTATATAAGAAGCACCCCTAATCTCCACTCTTACCTGGGCACGCATCACTGTTGCACAGTTGAGACCGCGAGCTGGTTCCTTGACATTCGCGGCCTCCACTGCTTGGAGAAGGATTGGTACAGGTGCGTGTTCGTACTTGCCTTCCTCCACCACACGTTTCACTGCAGCTGCCCCAGGCTCCCCAGTTTGTCCAACCGCCATTGACTTCAAGGAAAAAAAAAACTTACGTAAATAATATCATTATTGGAGGGAAATACGAATGGCCCGGGTTGAGTACATGGGCATCCATTGGTGTTGCAAGATTGGGACTGGGAACCAATCCCCTGGCAAACTGCACCGCCATTATTTGTAGGAGGATTGGTGCAAGCACGCATGCGTGTTTGAGCTCCACCACCGCATGTTAGACTACAGCTGCCCCAGGCTCCCCAATTTGACTATCCACCATTTACTGGGATAAAAATAGTACCCAGTGGGTACATGAGTCTAATGCGTCATGGATTGTTAGTGCGGTTGAAATATGTTGAAGTAGTTTCGGTATTTACGGCATAGAGCAAGAGGTGTAGTAGAGGTTTGGTAGTAAGAGTGGTTCAGAAGAAGTCGATAATATTTGTTCTCTTAAGTAGATATATTTAGAAAGTTGACGAAATGTTATATTTGAAATAGGAAAAACATGTTACTCAGGGTTTGAGTTCATCGATTCATGTTAAAAGATTAGTGCGTTGTAGAAAATAGGAAGATCGTACAGATTTGTTTGTCTTGGAAAAAATTTCATCTTCCAAAAAAATAATGGTCCGCCCCATAGATAGACAAGATACAGCCGCTTATTCAGTATTCTAAATATCCTAAATCCCATCAAAATAAGCCAAAATATATATTTTTTTTTCAATTCCTTTGCAATTTATGCAATACTGCTCAACAAAGATTTCAATTTCCTTAAACGTTTCGACACAGGACAGCAAAGAATACATTGCGTGCAGAATGTAATTAAATTAAGCGAAATATTTTCACGGCTATTAAACACTGCAAGCAGTTGAATGAAAGAGTTTTGTTTTCATGACTGAGAACAGCTTTCAAATAGTCAATACATGGAAATAACAATCAGATCTTGACTACTTTTTGGCAAGTTTCAATATTTATGCAAATTTCGCGCGAAATGTGATTTGATTACACTGTTTTGTTTTCAAGCTCTAGATTGAATCTTGAATGGTGAAAACAAAACTCTTTTTAATGAAAGTTGCATTCTGTGAATGAAATCCTGCTTCAGTTGAATTGAACAATCAATTTCTGACTACAATGTTATTTAATTTACCATTTTTTTCAAAGTTATTTTTTGTTTATGAACACAAATGTCACCTCCGGATTTTTTTCATCAAAAGATGTCGATTTCACGTTGCGTTTCACAGGGTTATAAAAAAACATGCAGCTGGAAGGAGAAAATTTTCAGTGGCTTCACACGTGAAAACGAGGATTCATATTATTTTGCACTGTAAACCATTTATTCCAATTACATAGATGACAATTTCTTTTACAAGTGCGTGTCGTGCTCGAGCTCCGTTCGACCGTTGCGTCGTTAACAACATCCTTGCTTCCTGATTGGATTACGATCACCGCACCAAGCCCGCAATGGGGCGGGCTATTGTTTAAGCACAATTACACCAAATGATTATCGATCCCGAACCATTCCCCTGGGATTGCTAACAGCTTTTTTCTACTACATAGAGTCTAATGCGCATGCTCATTAGACTCAAAAAGTGATACACGATAATTGTAAATCGAAAGTAACAGATTTCACCTCTTGCATTTCCTTGTTTATTAATTGTTTTGATTCAGTTTTGATCTAGACTCTTGCCTGAACATCCATTGGTGTTGCAAGACAGAGATTCAGAACTACTTCCTCTACAATCGACACCACCAATATCTGGTGGAAGATTGGTGCAGGTACGCCTACATGTCTGTATTCCAGTGCCACAAGGTAAGCTACAAATGCCCTAGATTTGACCAACCGCCATTGACTATACAGGCAAGAAGGTGTACACAATTTGAATTGAAATTATAATAGATTGGCGGTTTTAGCGAGAGTTACATAATATTGATAGCTCGTAAAAGGAGTAAAATGTATGGATCGGTCCGTGGCGATTCCTCACCGTTGAAGAGAGGTGGCCGTTAGTAGCGATTCGAACGAACCCATGTTTCAAATTTGAATTAGGGGTCGCACTTCTTTCTTTAACTTGTTCTTATTGTTTTAATTGGCTGATGAAATGAATCTCACCTGGGCATCCATTGCTGTTGCAAGATTGCGACTGGGAACTACTCCCTTGACAATCAACACCGCCACTAGTTGGGCGGGGATTGGTACAAGTACGCATGCGTGATTGAATTCCACCGCCGCATGTCAGACTACAGCTGCCCCAGACTCCCCAGTTTGACCAACCACCATTGACTAGAAAGAAAGAACTGGCCGTTCACAGTGTAACGGATCACACGTTTTGCGTTTAAAACAATTTTTGTTTATCATACTCTTGCAATTATAAATAACTCTTACCTGGGCATCCATTGGTATTACAAGATTGGGACTGGGAACTATCCCCTTGACAATTAGCACCACCGATGGCCGGGGGAGGGTTGGTACAAGTACGCGTGCGTGTTTGTGTTCCACTGCCACAGGTAAGGGTACAGCTGTCCCAGACTCCCCAGTTTGCCCAACCACCATTGACTAGAAAGAAAGAACTGGCCGTTCACAGTGTCATTCAAAATATACATATGCTTCAATTGAAGCGTAACGGATCACACGTTTTGCGTTTAAAACAGTTTTTGTTTATCATACTCTTTCAATTATAAATAACTCTTACCTGGGCATCCATTGGTATTACAAGATTGGGACTGGGAACTATCCCCTTGACAATTAGCACCACCTATGGCCGGGGGAGGGTTGGTGCAAGTACGCGTGCGTGTTTGTGTTCCACTGCCACAGGTAAGGGTACAGCTGTCCCAGGCTCCCCAGCTTGACCAGCCGCCATTAACTATAGAAGAAAAGAAATAAAGAGCGCTGGATTTGAAATCTGCTAGATCTTAAAAGTTGTTCTTAGTTTTCCCGAGTTCTTCTTTAATGACGCCGAAGAACTGGCCATTCACAGTGTCATTCAAAATATACATATGCTTCAATTGAAGCGTAACGGATCACACGTTTTGCGTTTAAAACAATTTTTGTTTATCGTACTGTTGCAATTATAAATAACTCTTACCTGGGCATCCATTGGTATTACAAGATTGGGACTGGGAACTATCCCCTTGACAATTAGCACCACCGATGGCCGGGGGAGGGTTGGTACAAGTACGCGTGCGTGTTTGTGTTCCACTGCCACAGGTAAGGGTACAGCTGTCCCAGGCTCCCCAGCTTGACCAGCCGCCATTAACTATAGAAGAAAAGAAATAAAGAGCGCTGGATTTGAAATCTGCTAGATCTTAAAAGTTGTTCTTAGTTTTCCCGAGTTCTTCTTTAATGACGCCGAAGAACTGGCCATTCACAGTGTCATTCAAAATATACATATGCTTCAATTGAAGCGTAACGGATCACACGTTTTGCGTTTAAAACAATTTTTGTTTATCGTACTGTTGCAATTATAAATAACTCTTACCTGGGCATCCATTGGTATTACAAGATTGGGACTGGGAACTATCCCCTTGACAATTAGCACCACCGATGGCCGGGGGAGGGTTGGTACAAGTACGCGTGCGTGTTTGTGTTCCACTGCCACAGGTAAGGGTACAGCTGTCCCAGGCTCCCCAGCTTGACCAGCCGCCATTAACTATAAAAGAAAAGAAAATACAGAGCGCTGGATTTGAAATCTGCTACATCTTAATAATTGTTCTCAGAATTTCCTCTTTTATGACGCCGATGCAATTTTCCTCACAGATAGAAATTTTGATCATTTTATTGCTTCATTATCTGTTTAAGCCCTGAAAGATTCAAAGGGGCCCGGTTTAAATACATTTACGTTAAAAAAAACTGTAAGATGCATATCTTCTTGCCTTGCTTATAGGAAAAATTTATTTTACATATACCCATACAAATAAGAAAATGAAATTCTGCTTCCTTACCTGAACATCCGTTAGTGTTGCACGACTGGGATTCTACACTACTCCCTGTGCAATCCGCACCGCCACTAGACGGAGGTGGATTGGTGCATGTTCGCAAGCGTCTTTGTGCTCCACCACCACACGTGAGACTGCAGCTGCCCCAGGCTGACCAATGTGACCAGCCACCATTAACTAGGGGAGAGATTGACAGTTTCAATCGATATGCACAAGCCTTTCAAATCGCTAGCAGCTTCTACAGGAATTGATTTCTTACCTGGACACCTATTCGTGTTGCAAGATTGGGACTGGGAGCTATCCCCTTGACAGTTGGCACCACCGTTTCCTGGGGGAGGATTCGTGCAAGTACGCATGCGAGCTTGTGATCCGCTTCCGCATGTCTGACTACAACTGGTCCAAGTTCCCCAATTTGACCATCTGCCATCAACTAGAGACGGGAAGAAAGAAAAATGTCTAATGAAAAATAGTGCACATCATTTAAAGGTTAATTTTCTTTTCATCCTTTATCTTTTAAAGCTAAACTAATGTCGGTAAGGATTTTAAGTAAGTGGAGTTAAAAAAATTGGGTTACGGAAATGGAAGAAAATTCTAAAATCAAAGAATATATCTCTCAGGTAAGCATCCATTTGCATCGCTCTTACTGCTAGATTCAGGAAAATATTCATTCGACAATTGGCGCCACAAGTGGCGGATAGAAGATTATCACAACTGCACAGGTGTCTTTTTCGTTCCACCTCCACAACTGGCAACTTGATCATCCACAGTTGGCTAAAAACTAAGGTTTGGAATTTTCAAATGAAATTATTTGAACAAAAAATTATATTGTACCGTTTGAGAGTGATAAATAATTTGACTTTGAGTAGCGTAACATACATGTATGAAATATAGTAATTTGGTAGAAATGTATTTCTTACCTGAACATCCATTTGTGTTGCACAATTGGGACTGGGAACTACTTCCTGAGCATGCAGCGCCTCCACCAGAAGGAGGTGGACTGGTGCATGTACGCATGCGTGTCTGCGACCCACCACCACAAGTCAAACTGCAACTCCCCCAGGTTCCCCAAATTGACCACCCGCCATTCACTAAACATATAAAAATATCAAATAATATTACAAATAAAATCCCTGCAAGGACTTCACTGCATTGCAAAAACCTTATAATTTCATAATTTCTAGATGAGCAGTAAAAGAGTGTTTTCACCTGAACATTCATTTGTGTTGCACGGCTGGGACTGGGAACTAGCTCCTGAACAACTGACGCCACCATCAGAGGGAGGTGGACTGGTACAGGTGCGCATGCGTGTTTGTGTTCCACCACCACATGTTTGGCTACAGCTTCCCCAGGCTCCCCACTCAGACCATCCGCCATTGACTATTGTAAAGTAAATATTTTCGATTAAAAAGTTGCATGGTTTTTCCTTATCCTCTCTTCTTCTTCATGTTGTAATTAGTTGTAATACCCTCCATACTGCGATTATAGGGTCGACGTTTGCACTTGTTAATAATGATAGTAATAATAACAACAATAAGAGTAATAATAATAATAATAATAATAATAATAATAATAAAGTTGCATTTTACGTTTTGACTAAATTCCTACAGTGGTACGTTTAAAATACATTTATAAAAGTAAAACTAGGTTTCTCTTACTTGGACAAATGTTTGTGTTGCATGACAAGGTCTGTACGCTATCTCCTTGACAAAAAGCTCCCCCATTAGACGGAGGAGGACTGGTACAGGTGCGCATGCGCGTTTGGGATCCACCGCCACATGTTAGAGTGCAGCTGGTCCAGGCTCCCCAAGTTGACCATCCACCATTTACTGGAAAAAAGCAGAAATTAACAGCAGGATAAAACAGTTATGTTACCAATTATTTTCTGACTTTGATTGTAGCCGTTAATTCTAGTGCTGTTATCTGTTATCATTCTGTAAGCATTTAACCCAGTGTTTGTAAGTTCTTGGTTCTTCTGTTGTAGAATTGAAAGGCAGTCCACTTCTAGAGTGAGTCAGAAGGGGAAATGGAGAAATGGAAGAAGAAGAATATAGCAAGCAGAAACTGCTTAAATTTTGTTGATAATAAATTCAAATTAAGAAAAAATCGAAATGATGCTTATACTGAAGGAGGAATATTCTCCTCTTAGTTTAATCGAAATTGTATGGCTCACTTATACGGTATTCAACTCCATTCCAGTCTCGATCAGGTCTGTTAAAACAAACATCGATAAATGCAGAGTCAGTCTTGTAATGGAAGGGGTTAGCAAGATCATTTACCTGGGCAACCTGTGGTCGCACACTGCTGATACTGAGAACTGCTGCCCTGGCAGCTTCGTGAGCTACATGTACGCGTGCGTGTTTGAGATCCTCCTCCACAAGTCTGGCTACACTGACTCCATGCACCCCATTGTGACCAGATTCCACCGCCTGAAAGTTAAACGAGATAAAACGTAACGAAAGTAAGCGAGAAAGGAATATTTATTTTCTTAAAAAAACGAATAGAGACCAAGGTCTATCTCTAGACACTCAAAAGCGTTGTATTATTTCTAACGCTTTTGAATTGATTTTCATGTAATTCATTGAATAAATGAATGACTAAAGTGATGTTCAATCGTTATCTTGCAACAAGGATCCATCCATCATCGAAGCACTATATTTTTATTATTATTTTCAACACAACGAAGTTTAATGATTCACTTCCCAAAGCCAACACGTGGAATTGAGGTAATGTGAGATGATTCAATCTGGTACAACTGACAGCCTTCAGTTAGTATATGAACCTCTTACAAAGCGAGCAAGCAAAGAAATGTAACGTTTATAGTGGTCATGCACTTAGATTCGAGATAGCTAGTTTTCAGGTATGCCACTTAAGCAACAACAACAACAAAAACGACAACTCTATTTAACCCTTAATCATTTTTACAAAAGGAAAAATTAGTAACAAGCATAAATAGATAATTTAAGGTGTGACCGCCTGAAATAACTAGAAAGTTAAAATGGGCAGGCAGCCAGTTCTAAAATTATGTTAACACAAGCTTAGGCCGGAAAACACATAAACAACACAGAACATGCAGTGAGAAAAAATCGATAATATTAACCACTTACTTCCGAGCGCGAGGTCCGTACTGGGAAATATTGGCACGAGGTCGTGGCAGTACGCTGCGCTCGGTCCGTACAAAAACGACCGAGGGCCAATATTCCCCAGTACGTACGGCTCGAGTAAGCTAGGTTAATAAGTATTTTATTATATGGCAATCGTTTTAGCTTTGAATTTGCCGGCTTTTGAAAACAAAAAAAAAATACACGGCTTTTGACCGTTTTCACGGAAACGGTCCGTATGACAAAATCCCGACCAAGAAGCAACCAATCAAAACACTCGGATATGCCTTAAGATTGCATTGCCATATAATGAACTAAAATACACATGTGGAATGTCAAACAAGAAAAAAAAAACTGTTGTTTTGTAAAACAAACAGCGGAAAATATATAGCAAACATTTTAATAACAATTTACAGGAGGTAAACCGGTTTGCTTTATACCGAAAACAACTCCAGCTAGAGGCCCAGTGGAGGGTTTCAAATCCGAACATCCAGATTCAGGCGCCCTACACCACACGGCTACGCTACCTCCTAAAAATGTAAAATAATGAACAAACGAATATAAACGAAAAGTAAGACGGCTAACTTACCTGTCGGATTATCAATCTTGTAAACAGAAACTAGCCACGGACCTCCAATGCCATAGAAACACGAATAGGATTGTTTCCTTTTGCTGGTGACAGAGAGACCATTTGGACCCCAGGCGCACTGACCGTAGTTTTTGATAGCAAAGTGCGAGTACTTCCTTTTGACGGCTTCCTTTGCACAGGCTTGGATCACGTGACTCATATCAGGCAGTTTTGCCCAATCAATTTTGTTTCTGTAATCAAGGTATACCTTGTAGAACAATTGGTTATAGTACGATTCTCTATAACATCCCAGGTACTTAACGTGGACTTGGCCTAAAAAGAAACACATACTTTTGATTAATGTGCGAAAAGTAATGATTATCAAAAGACAGTTATCGCCAGGAAAAAATCTTTGCTCTGAAAAGCTAATATACGTTAATGTTAAATTGTCTTAAGAAAGCATCGTTCTTGGCTTGAATTTTGAAATGATGTCACGATCTAACATTACCAAATAATTATGCACTATACAAAGGTATTAGGCTTTATAACATGGTTATGACTTCACCCGACATTATTAAATCAGGTAAAACAATTCGTAAAAAATACTTTCATAATTTAGCATGTTGTGTTTATAAATATTCGAGTTCGACCATCTCAACACACAGGATCCGTTGTCTGCTTCTAAAGCTTGACAATGCATGAATTAAGGTATATAAAAGAAGATGAGAACTTTAATAATATATGATAATTCGTTTGATCCTCTTTTGTCTTCACCTACTATTTATATTTGTCAGCAAATTACCCTTTTACATTCGCTCGTGTGAAGAACGAAGGAATGTTTATTTTTCTCTCTTTACAAATAATTTTTAAAATAGAAATATGTTGATGATGAATGATGGCTGTCCGTCAAGTATTCAGGACCTCAAATAAGGAACAATAATCAACATCATATCACTCACAATATCACGTGTTTATAATGACAATCATTGGATACAGAGGAATGTCGTAAAAGAACAGCGTTAGACACTAACTCGAAGTATTTCTCGCATTCTTACTTCAAATTATTTTAATGTATAATTGAATTTGAAATAGAAGTATTAGCTGACGTGTAATTTTCAGCCACATTCTATGGAACAGAAAAAAAACTCCAAATCATTCTTGGGTATTCTTTGCTATTGTCTATCCTCTCAAGGCGATTTTTGAACGCTTTTAATTCAATGAATATTGCAACAATGAAGGAGAGCTCTGCGTGAGCTTTGCGAATTTGCTTTGTTCTTTAGTTGTTTTACATAAATGTTGCGTTGGAAATAAAAAGATATTGGATATAACGTAACACTCCGCTCAGGAATTAGACAACAAAACCGGTTTTACTAGTTGTATTTCTTATAACAAAAAAATAATGAGGCAGCAGTTCAAATCTGAAGGAGCAATTCCAACGCGCTAAATTTTCGCTGTTTTAAGTTTAAAAATTCGTCATAATCACAGCAATTTTCAAATATAACTATCTTTCCACTTCAACTAACCAAGAGTAAATTTGCGTGAGTGCGTATATTAAAATATTTCCAGTTCAATGCATTAGTTATAAAAAGATATCAGATACGTCATCTATAAGTTAAACTTCCTTAAAACAAATTGAAAGACAGCACTGGTAATTACTGTATGCTTAAGATAATTAGTTCAAATATGAACATGGACTAAAGGATTGCTAAAAATAACCATTTCATTTGGAATTTATAAGAAACCCGCAATATTTAAGAGGAAAGTGAGCTCAAGATGTCTAACGCTATATAGGATGTTTACGATTTATGAACAAACTTGAAAACACGGAATTCTTTTCAAGCTCACAAAAAGTCATGTTGTTTATAACATTTATGTAATTCTTTTTCCATAGAAAACGGCGCTCATCTAGACAAAGCTCATCGGTTTTACGCCATAAATTGACTGGGCATTGGTAGCATTGCATTAATTACAGACGACATGAAAGAAGAGTTACAATAGGCATTCACCCTTGAGAGGGAATATTGTGGCTAGTTTGATCCTTGCTCCGCGTCAACAAATTGCAAACAGCGAGCAACATGTGATAAATAAAAATTGGGGAGACTGCCAGAAAATCAGTAATACTTTGCGAGCGACGGGGCTTTATTGCAATAACAAGTTAAAACGTAAGGTATTGTGCTTCACAATAAAACGGAATTTTACGCTTTCCTTTATGAGGCCAATATCCTGACCGTTCATGTACCCATTACTTTCCTTATTCTGTTTCCTATCAAATATAGGAAAAAGTCCTACCTTGAACCACGCGTGATAAGCACAGTGATAGAAGAATTCCCACGAGAAAGATAATCAATTTGCCCGTCATTTTATAAGACAAATCTGCAAAAGAAGGGATGAATTTTAAGAACTAAGATAAACTGAGTTTAAGTAACTTAATTCGATATTGGGTTTCAGTGCTTTTCCACTAAAGGTCTACCTGTTGTCAATGAGTTAACAAAGAGAAGAGAACAATGATAACTTGGAGATATCTATATTCCAAATGCCACGTCGGTGGGAATATCTTCATAGCCCCTCATCGACAGCTAAGTCGCGGTTTGTTTTCAATAGAAATATGACTAAAAATGTAGGAATAAACTGTTAAAAAGCAATACTAACTATAAAATAAACACATTATGCTTAACAAGTGGCCTTTCCTATCGAAAATCAGTTCTAAAGGATTCTCACTTTTTAAAAGACGTTAGGATTTTTAAAATATAAGTTAGTGATCATTTCCCAACGTCAAATTAATGCGAGGATCGTCATAACTCATGCACTACCGACAGCAAAATGTTATCGGTCATTTTTTTGTCTTCGTTAGTCCAGAGATGAAGGCAATGTAAGCAGTTTAACAAATACCGTCTTTTCATTTGAAAATTATTTCCAAACGCAAAAGTGACGTTTACTATACTATTTAATAAATTAACGTTAAAAAAAAGATAAATAAACGAACGTTTAAATTTTCTTCTTCATTTGTAATAGCAGTAAAATATGGTCTTTAGATCAAAGAAGGTCTCACTTATTCTCGAATCAACGCACACAAAAAATAATAATTACAATGCAAAAGGTCGGTTGGTATACAATTTATCTTAAATTAATATGAAATAATTTTAACAAGCATGTGTTGACTTTTTTCTACTTTCGAGAAAGAAATAAAAACATTGAAAACAATTATAATAAACTAGTAGAAGAGTTAACCTACCTGAGCTGGTGCCTAAATCGCTGCCGAGAGACAACTAGCCATCCGCGGAATCTGTATTGCTCTTTATTAACAAATTTTTACTGGTTACCAATTAACCCACGACGTCCTTGGCTCCAAATATCAACCATACATTTCCTCACTGTTAGCTCTAAAGATATGGTACTAGATGAATACAATATCCCATTGTTGACGCACTTTCGTATTCTCCTCGTTTATCCGCTTGAGAACTTGTAAATTTAATGAGGAGAAAGTAAATTTTGAACATTTTGAGAATTAAAGCGTAAAATATTAGCTAAGCATTGACGTGTTCTTTTGTTTTAAAATAAACCCCTTGGCTTTATAAAGAAACTGGATCAATACAGAGCTGTTTTGAAATATGTTTTTGTTCCTCATTGTTAAAAATTCAATAAAGCAATGACATAAAAAGTCCCTAGAGCTATTCAAAATCGTGGCAATAAATCAAAATGACAAAGACATATGTTATTCATTCACAAGAAACCATGCACATAAGTGACGGAACACATTAAAGTCCTTCAATTCTTTTAAAAAACTATGAAAATAGCATATGAATATCTGTGTAGAAATTTCTATTTTACGTAAACGTTTTCGTCAACATTTAATATAGCGTAATCTCTTGCGTATTTTTGGGATGTGGTTCTGTCAACAAGATGCAACTTTTCCTTTCGTCACTGCGAGTACAATATAGCACGAACGTAATTCAATTAGCTCTTCTAACATTAAAACAGTTTTGGGCATGTTATGTACCCAAAGATAACCCAACAGACAACATTTTACTGCTCAAACGCTTAAAGAACTCCTTTTTTACATACATAACATATCCATTTTTAACATATATATATCTCTTTTTTAAACGAAATGTCACACTTTTGGCAGTGAGTTGCTGGTTAACGATGGAAAAAAAGATGTTTCTTGCCCATGTTTAGGTACTTATATCTGTAGGAGTCAAGTTCTCGATTATCTAAACTCGGGAGGTTTCGTCCATGGAAATAAGCCGTAAAACTCCGAAAGTGAATTTAATTGTTGACGCACTAACCTAACGGCCCCTCCGAAAACAACGATCACCCGTAGCGACCATTTCAAAAATCTTACTTCATTAAAAACAACGTTGTTCGTTATATTTGAGGAAAGGTTTTACGTATTGTGGTGGGTGGATCAAACTACAACCTGGAAAAGTAGACTAATATGCAATGAATAGCGAATACACGATGGAATACTAACTACAGATTCACTGAGCACATGCTGGAGGAAAGGTCGTCACGTTATTTAGACACCCACATATCTGTGGCAGTTTTTCTAAGGTATTAATTCTCATATTGTTTTTCAGGTTTGACTAAGACCGTTACAGTAAGATGCACTTGTGAAATATTACGTTATGTCGTAATTGTACTTTCTTTCGATGGTGATGGTCAAGTGTTCATTGCCTTGTGATACTTTGATTTTCCTGGTTTGCGTCGTTGTCTATTTTGGGCCCCTTATTTGCAATAACTTTTATCATTAAATTTGCTTTGCATGTACCGCGCAAGTGAAACCCCGTCTCCCTCCCCGTTGAAGCGTCTACAAAATAGATTTGCCTGGACACGCTCCTCCGAGACAATGGGAAATTTACACTGATCGACTCTGGCAAGTTGGCGCTCCTACCATAATGCCAAATTAAACGTGTTTCCTTTGTCTCCATTCTTTAGTTCCGAGCTATTTCATATCATATTTTTTTAGTGCGCGAAACATTTTTAACGAACTCCTGTAAATAATATTATAGCAAACGCCGAAGATATGCATCAGACTTTTTTTCCGTTAAGAATGGGGATCCCTATAAATAAAGTTTTACTTACTTACCCATAGCCTGTGTACGTCCGTCTTCTCCCTATTTTTGAGGGGAGAAGACGGATGTACACACGCTAACAAACCTACTTCACCAGAAATCTATGGGTTTCTGGTATTTTGTTTTATAATATTAACTTTCTGGTTTGTGAACAAGCTTCCCAAGTGGTCATAGAGCGAAAGGATCCAGAAAAAAAGTCGGCGAGCGAAGCGAGTCGAGCGTGGCCTTGAGAAAGATAGTTGTCGATAAGCAATTCACTACTGACTGGACTTTTACTAATTTTTCGGCTGTAATTTTAGTTGACTGAGTGGCTAAACTAGGGGAGAGAAAAAGCCGCACTGGTCCGATAAATAAAGGTAAAATAGTGAATGTATGCTAAACGTCTGTTATTAGTATGTTGATGACAGGAATGATTTACATTTTATTCTCTGATTAACATTTTTTTTAAAGGTTGCGGATTGACTGTTAATTCCCTTTGAAGGGTAACATTCACCGGGTGAAACAAACACAAAACACAGCATGGTTTCGTTTTCCTGTTTTAATATGACGAGAAACATCATACAAAGGGCACTCACGGTGGTGCTAAGAAAGACATTTTAATCACTCACTCGCCATATGTCCTCATTTAGTGATCGTGGCATTAGCCGGTGCAAGTGCTATATCATCCCACCGCACATGGAAACTCAAGCCTCCCACGTCATGGAACTTGCCATGGAGCTCGAACTCGTACAGACTCTCATCGGTCAGTTTGTCGATAACAGTTTGTGCGCCCGGTTTGTTTTGCTTCAGAAGATTCCAAAGCCAAGGACTCTCGCTTCGGTCACTGGCCTTCTTCAAAAATTTGTAGAAGGGAACATCCGCCGTTCCGATGGTGTACTTAAAGGTCGGTCGTTCTTCTGAGCCTCGGTGCGTCTCGTGGAAGTTGGGATTGCTATCACCGCCCCAAATGAGGAAGCCCTCAAGTCTGGCAGTGAACTGAACCTGTATGGTGGCTCGATATGGCACGTTCGTTTTCTTCTGGGAGGTGGTTATCCGGTACGATGACGCTGCGTTGCCTTCGGTTGTCTGCGTTTCTTTTACTTGAACGATGTCCCACTTTATCTCGCCGTTTTCATCTGTGTTCAGTTGAGCTGCTTCGTTCCCGCCTGACAGAGTAACGGACGCTTTGAAAGTACCAGTGGCGACGTCGCCGATTAGTCCGGGAGACTTGTAACTGAGAGTCACTGAAGCTGCGATGCCAGACTTGAACCTGGTTGTAGACGAATGCGTGACAGTGCGAACAGATTTGATTTGTCGAGCAATAATCGACACCGTTGGTAAGGAATCTCGATTATGTATCTCCCCGACATCCTGAATAATAGGCTTCATTTCCTGAATTTCTGGCGTCAAGTAGTTCATATCTTTTACCCTGAATGAAAAGTTCTCGTAGACTATCTTCAGGCGATTTTTTGACATGAACCCTCCGCACCCATTCTGATAGTGGGCTATCCAAGTGTCGCCCTCTCGCAGGAAGTCCTGCCCAGCAAGTCTGCCTCTGCAGCCACCAGCCCAGCCATACCCAAGGTAATTAGCCAGAAGCGCCAAGTTACGAAGTGTCATATCCATGACTCGCGTTTTCACGTCTGGCACTGATTTTAAAGGCAGTTTTTCTGCAAAAAAGGTAAACTGGCATGGTAAACCTCTTGAGAAAGTTTATCAAAAGATCAAATTATCCTTTTACGCAAATTGCCTTAAGGTGGCTCCATATAGTTTTATAACCACGCGTGCGCTGATGATGCGAGCTTTCGGAACCTGCGCGCGCGCTGACGCAAGCTCTGGCATTTGTGTTAGACATTTCAAAGGCAATCTTTATCCGCAATAGAATTTTAAGAACAGACAATACTGTTTAAACTTCCAAATGTTATGTGGTTGTAGATTTTCTTCATGGAATTGCATAAAACGCCCAGTTAACACTGTAAGCAAGCCTTGTGGTTTTAACGTTGACGCGATAGCAATAGATATTCAAATAGCGATCTTGGTGAATTTCTATTCTGTTACGTAATCGTTTCAAATTTGGGAGGTAAAAATGGCAACTTTCGTCTAGTTTTTCTCGCGTTTCCTTCGGTGAAATTTCGTAAAAGTTGGCAGAGAGGTTACAATTATTTTGCTTTACGTGGTGCTCGTTGTTTAGTAAAATCTATCAGACTTTTTTTCACAGAGGGAAAAAACACAAATTTGCAAATGGCAAAGAAGTTGCCTTTACAACCCCCAACTTTTTTTCTGTTTAAAATTGTTTTCCATATAGTATCCATGTAAAGGTAAAGTCTGCGTACGAGCCTAGTGGCCCATCAGGCCGGAGCTTATCCCGGTTTCCGTAGCATGAAGCGACTAGGAGTATTTCTACTCCCCCCTGGATGGGATGCTAGTCCATCGCAGGGTTACCCCCAGCAGTAAATTCGCCGGTACCCATTTATATACCTGGGTGGAGAGAAGCACTATAAGAGTAAAGTGTCTTGCCCAAGAACACAACCCAGCGCCCCGGCCAGGGCTCGAACCCGGACCGTTCGATCCGGAGTCCAGCGCACTAACCATTAGGCCACCGCGCCTTTAAATTGCCACATAAACACTCAAAGTCGCATTTGTTTGGTTATTCTTAATTCATGACTTAAACCCAATATTTTAACAGAGATGGTTGTAAAACACTATTTTATCTTTGCTTATTGCATTTGATAAGTTTGAGCGAACTGGGAGTGAAAAAGAATGCGAAAACCAGATTTTAAAATATAACACTAGCGCACGCCACATCATATGTTGTTACCCTATGGAGCCACCTTAACGAGATCATTACTTAAGTTTTGTTACTTGAGACAATCCTAAATTTTGTTCCGTTACTGGGAACAAGGAAAAAAAATTCGTCTGGAAACTGGAAGGCAGTGAAGTTTTCCCATGCAAGAGTCACCTAGCTATAAGCGAACCTTTCAAAAAGTATGCATAGTTACAATTGCCATTTGGCTTTTAATCGCTATTCTTTCTTTAATTGGGAACTCATTTTGTTGGCGGCTTTGACTCGTTATTACTTGTTATGGGTGTAGATTGGCAAAGTTCGATTTATTTCATAGCCCTCCAAGCAGGTTTTAATTGGCACCCGCTAGTTTAAATCCGAAGAGTTAGCGGCAACTAATTTTAACTAATTTTCAGCATAACAAGCAGTCTTGTGACCAGATACCGAAACTTGTTCATCTACTGTTGGTTATGTTTCTCAGTAGCAAAAGAAAAATTAGACATGCATGTTACCCAGTGAGCTGAATGAATGTTTTCAATTGAGTGTAGGGTAGGAACATATGCGTGTAAAAAATTGCAGCTAACCTTAATCCTCTGATTTTTACGCTAGTCCATTACAGTTTAATCTTAGCATGTTTTTCAGGCTTCCAAAACAAACAAGTCCCGATACCAAGCCCACTTATACGTCTTATACTCAAGGGGCGGGTTGTTCGAAAGCCAATTAACACTAACCCAGGATTAAAAAGTTAATCAAGGGCTTAACTTTGAATAAAAGTGTTTAAATTGCTTAATATGTTAAGTGGACATTTAGATTAGTTGACGTCAACTGTAGGACATAAAATGGAAACTAAATACCTCACTGAAAAGTTAAAATACTGAAATCAAAATTCGCGCTAATCCTGGATTAGCTTAATCGTGCGTTGAGCAACCCGGCCCTGGTTGGCAAGAGGTACTGTGAGAGCAGTATAAACTCTCTCGCCAAAAACACAACATGAAAACCCCGGCCGGTGGAAGTTCTCGATCCGGACTCCATATAGCAGCTAGTCATTAGTCCAAAATGTCTCTCACAGTAAGATTTATATACATACCGTCATACATATTGCAGCATTTGAGCTTGTTGATGCTGGAAAGTGCATTAGACGCACCTCGGTGGATTCCAACCACATAGAAACCATTTCTCGTGCACTCCATTCTTTCACCTTCAACAGTTTGCTCATAGCACTGTTTGTACCAGTGTGGATGAAGAGCGGGCTTACAACAGGTGGCCCATTGGATGCTATTCAACTGATGACCTCCCCCACGGTGGAGTCCTCGAATAAAATGTCCGGATGGACAGTAGGCCCATCCTTCCCTAAAACGCGAAACATTCATTAAAAAAATTCACTGTTAGGGTGCTTTCCATTTAACAGGTATGCCTGAGCTAAGAGAAATTATTCTCTAATTTTGAATAAGTAATTTAAGGTAACTTCCTAGCTGCCACCTCAACAGAGAAACGAAGACGTTTTATTTTCCTATCCCCTCCCTCCCTAAAATAAGTGATTGGGTTTGTTTTACATGTGCACAAAGTACAGCTTCGCTTGAGAACGAGCGCTGTCTTTATATAACACCAACTGAAGTGACACCTTGTACGAAATGACTTTATGCTCTGTTAATTGCAATAATGGCAGAGGATGAGACGATAAAGGCAAAAATGAAGGGTGTCAGTACGGCGGTCATTATATGCGAGAAGAAACATTAAGAACGATACCAGTTTCCAAATGCTGCTATAAAAAACCAGCAATAACCTTTACAGCGGACTTTTTCTATGAACGTGATTTTCCTACAGATGCCTTCTTCTGTTATTTTCCTTAACCTACAAACCTTGAAAAGAAAAGTTATCAATGCCGCATAGAGAACACCATTAAGAGAAGGAAGTGAAAGAATGGTACCATATTTTATTAATCACAACACATTACATTACTTACATCGATGGCATATACGGAAACGCCACATGCACTGTTACATCTACTTATCATCACAACGCTCACTTGAGTCAGTTATACTTACAAATAACACATTCACTTCTTACATTTACTTGTGGTACAAACATAACTTTTTTAATGTTAAAAAAAACTACGTTCTACATTATCATGCACACTTACAATATATTGTTCTAGTCTTTTTTTTTAAATGTATCGAATGCACTTTTTTTTCGTAGGCATATAGTAACTCACAGTGAAGTAAAAAAAAAAACAACAACAACAACAAAAAGCATAAATCTAAATAAAGAATTGAAACTAGGAGTACTGTGCAAATATTATGCTTAATAACTACAGTTCTAATCATCTAAAAGCTCACGGATACTCGAACGCCGGACTGTTCCGTAGACAATTTGCTCTTTAGCAAGATTTTAAATGCTACTAAGCTAAATGATTCACTTTCTTTGGCTGCAATGTAGATGTAGTATCGAGCTACAATCAGGCAAAGATTGAGCACACGGAAAGATCGTTCCTCGGGGTGATATGCATATATTTTATCTTTGTTGGTCAGAGCCACTTTGGGTGAGTTGCAAGAGTTCAACCAAGAGGTAAAGAGGTTCCAGAAAATTTGGACATGCTGACCTTCTGCAAGCAAATGTTGTAGCGTTTGCCTTGTTCCACACAATTGACATTCATCATCGTCAGTAATTTTAGCTCTAAAAAGTTTATCACGAGTGTAAAGGATATAATGGTTTATTTTGAATTGAAACATCGAGAGTTTTATATTTTTTGGGACTTTAAATGGAAGTAGATATACCGCAGAGATGTTCTTATTACTAAAACCGGCCTTGATTAGACGAGATTCTGCTGTAGGTTTTTGGAACGCTTTGGAGACGTAAAATAAACGTGCTTGTTGGCAAGTCCAGAATGAACTGTTAAACGGTTGTGTCGACTGCTCCGTACAAACCAATTAATTTTCTGGATGGCAGTTAAACGCTTCCCTCCAATACTTTGGAATAGCATTGCACAACCCTATATAGCATAGAAAATTTGTTTTAATTTTATATTTTTTGGTAAATTCAGCAATAGACAAGAACTTTCCTTCATCGTCCAGGATGTCCGACAGGGTCTTTACGCCGGCATCATACCACTTTTTATAAAAGACAGATTTCCCGCCAATTGTAATAAGGTGATTGTTCCATAAGATCTCGTTTTCTATTTCTTTCCCTGTTGTGAGAGTTTGCATAACAATCCCTTCCCAAGCATTAAGGATGTCGCGGTAAAAGGGTGGTAGGTCGGGCAACTCAGGCAAGGTTTTTAAAGAAAAAATGCATTCAAACAGCAAGGGGCCACCTACGCGGTGTAAAAGACTAAAAGGTATTGTCTTCCAAGATTGCATATGAGGATTTAGAAGCCGTTTAACCCACCCTGCTTTCAGCGATTTATTTATAATTTTGAAATCAGACATAATATTATTGAGCCCGCCGTCTTTGATTTTACCAATCATTGTCGCATGTTTGATTTTTGGCGGTTTGTGGTTCCATATGAAGTTTGAAAGAAGCTTGTTCACTTGATCAACGAATCCACTGGGTACGCTGAGAGTAGAAGCAATAAAAACTATTTTTGAGAGGGCTAAATTTTTAATGATGTTTATTTTCCCATAGAGAGTTAAATCTCTTGCTGACCAGATGTTAAGACACTTTTCTAGAGCAAGCAATCTTTTATTAAAATTATCTTTGGTGGAAGTCTCCGAGTCGCGGGAAAAACAAACGCCCAAGCAGACGCACTTTTTTGGCCAGTTTATGCCGAAAGGGCCTGTGGATTGTGGTCGTTTTTTTTTTTCACAACCACATTGCTTCCGTTTTCGTTTTGTTTAGTTCTAGTCCTGAACACCTTTTAAAAGTTTCTAATTTCTCAAAACGCTTTGCAACTGAATCTGTGTCGCGCACAAAACAGGAGGTGTCATCGGCATATTGCGATAACTTACACACCTTTCCCTTAATATCTATGCGAGCAATCAGCTGGTCATTTCTTATCGAATTTGCTAAGATTTCAACAGCAATCACGAAAAGTATACCAGAAAGTGGACATCCCTGTCTAACGCCTCGTTCTAGTGCGAAAAAGGGCGATGCATAGCCGTTGTTAACAACGCAGCTTTGAATAGTGTTGTAGAAAGTCTTAACCCAATGAATCAAAGGCGCGCCGAACCCGAAAGTCTCTAGAGCCTTTAATATGAAATTCCATTCCAAGCTGTCAAAGGCCTTTTTAAAGTCTAAGAACAATGCTATTCCAGAAATACCTAACGATTCTGTGCATTCTTTAATATCCGCGATTAAGCGTACATTTTGTTCAATAAAGCGGTCTTTAACGTAACCGGTCTGGTCTCCATGTATGAGGCTGGGTAGAACCTTCGCAATTCTAGCGGCGATTACTTTGGTGGCAATTTTATAGTCTGTGTTCAGCAGCGAGATGGGCCTCCAATTATCTAGAAAAACTTTATTTTTATCTTTCTTTGGAATAAGGGTAATTATTCCTCTTTTTTGCGATATTGACAGTTCACCAATCTCGAAAGCGTGATTTAGGCTGTCAACTAATTCTTGACCTAACAGCTCCCAGAATTTTAAATAGAACTCGGCGGTTAAGCCGTCCGTGCCGGGAGACTTGTCTTTGGAAAACTCTCTTAGGGAAGCATGGCATTCTTCCTTCGTTAAGAGGCCATCGGAAGTGTCAGCTTGTCGGGCCGACAATTTTGGCAGGGTCGAACTCTCAAAGACCTCATCAAAACAAGTATCGTTTGGATTTGAAACCGTGGAAGTGTAGAGACTTTTGTAGTATCGGTTTTCCTCCTCTAGGATTTCGGTAGGAGTAACAAGAGTGCGGTTTTCGGTTTTAAGTTTTGTGATGTACTTGTTGGAATAATTTCGTTTCTCAAGGTTGAAGAAATATCGAGTGCTACGCTCTCCTTGCTCGCACCACCTTGCTTTACTCCTAATCATGGCGCTCTTTGTTTTGTGCATTGAAATCTGTTTAAGTTTCCGTTTTACATCATAGAATTTTGCTATAGTCTCTTGTGCAGGATTTTCGCTCATTAGCTTGTGGAGTAAGGAGAGTTGTTGCTGTAACAAGGCTTCTTCGTCTTTTCTCTTTTTGGCGTTTTGTTTGCAGTAGCATATTGTAAAACTTCTGATTTCCATTTTCAACATATCCCAAAAGAGCCTTTTATCCTCCAAATAGCTGTATTTTTCTTTGAACTCGGAAATTTTTTTTATTCAACTCCTCCACGAAACAATGATCATTAAGGAGTGAGTTGTTGAATTTGAAAAAGCCAGGTCCTCTTTTAATGAAATCATTTGATTGGATGGTAAAAGAAACGGCCGAATGATCAGAGAACGAGACCGGAGTAATGTCACATTCACCATTAAGAGGAGGAAGTGAAAGTGAATTACACACACACACTTTGAAAACATCACTAGAGCTGCTCTTGAATGGAGCCCCCATGAAGCGTTCCAGGAAGAGGGGTCGACCTAAGCAGTCATGGAGGCATTGCACAGTAAAAGAGCTTGAATTAAAGAATCTGCTTTGACTAGAGGCCAAGAAAACTGCGTAAAATATAGCTTGGAAGATAGTCACGGTGAATGCCAAAGGAGTGAATTCAAAACTTTACTCCCCAAAGGAGAGAAAAACAGCACACAGAGAGAAAGAGACAAACCTTGAGAAACTCATATCCCAGTCAGCGGATGTGCAGGTGTAGGGTTTCCCTCTATGCACTGTGGGTGGCTGGCAGCATTTCACCTTCCTGAAGTCTCTAAGGTCATCGGTTGATCGCACCCGTTGAAATCCTTTCATGTACAGCAGGTCTTGTTGAGACGTACACCATGAGTACCCTTCTTTTGACATTTGTTGTTGAAATTTCGCATCTTCGAAACACCCTTGCACTGTTGAGACTTGGAACATAAAAAGCACCACCAAGGGCAGCATGCTAAAGCCAACCGTTACCATGGTGACAATCTGAAGCATAATTATTAAAATAAAATGTGTTTTAAAATAAATTTAATTATCATCATGTCATTGGCGCAGGATAAAGAAGATGGAACCCATGACTTGCCAAGCCCAGACAGGCGCTCTATCCACTGAGCTACAGAGAGCCTCATTGTGAGCAAGATCATTTACTAGGCTAGGGTCACATGCTAGGATTGACAATGTCGATACGTACTGTGTGGTGATGAAAGAAAAAAGATGATAAATATCTCGGTAGCGAAATAAGAAAGATTTAATAATAATCATGTCACGAGCGTGTGACAAAGTAAAGAAGCTTTTTTTAGAACAATGTGCCCTCTTGAGTTCTCAGACTTAACGACAATTCATCAAGTTAAAACAAAGAAAATCATAAAAGTGAATGAGGTTTACCATAAATTTTTACGATTTTATTTCTCCGTTTACTCCTTAGTTTTTGTTTTGATTGAGAAGATATATCAAACACTCGACACAGTGTTTCATTGGCTATCCAAACAACTCTAATTTCGTCAAAAATACTCCGCTCCGCGTCCTACTTTCAACTCTCCTCTCGGTGTTTGGATACATTCTCTCGTGTTTGATACAGTACGTAAACATGAAAAAAGAACATTCATATGTTCACGATTAATGTTTCTTAGAATGGAATAGTTATGTTCTACTAAGTCAAAACTCCCGTCTTGTCTACACACTTGTTTTAAAATTAAATTAATTAAACTTGTTATAAAATTAAACGAACCGTAATGGATCAAATATATATCGCTACTTGCCAATTTAAGGTCACTACCCTGTATTGTATTGCGCATCCTAACTGCGCAGAATTTTACGCGTGCTTAGCGCGCGCACATAAACAAAATGGCGGCTTTTTTTCTATGCAACTTAGCTCGCGAGAGAAATAAAATCGTCACTTTCTCGTAAACGAGTATGGTGACCTGTCAATTTTTTCACGTATTTTGGGTGTAACGATCAAATTCTTTCTATAAAATGAATACAGATCAATTTCTATGTTTGAAAAGGAAACGTGTACTTTGCCAGTATTTGCAATGGAATTATTACGGAAGTTTGTGGTAAATACAAGGTCTTCCTGCTCCTAAACGAATGTGGGGACCCCCCTTTTCTTATTTCAAAATTTAAGTTCCCTTAAGGTAACCAACCAGTGGGCAAAGTTTGGTTGAAAATCTATGTTCAGGTCTATTTCGGGGGAATGACCTTAACTTAAAAATACGGTCAAAAGTGACGACCAAAGAACACCTTCACTAATAAAACAACAAAAACGTAACATGAGCGTTTTCCTCCGAAGCCGAAACACGTATGGAGCGAAAAAGTAAAGGTCTTAGTTTTTAATATAACCAGAGAAAAAAGTTCACAAGTCATTTTCTTCAGCGGTCCGTTTCAGAGAAATGTAAAAAATCATGTGTAAGACGTGAAATTAGGAGTTGCGATCGAATACTTCACTCTTGAAAAATGAAAATGTTTCACTGTTTTTTATAAAGAACACTTAACTAACCCCGTCTAGGTGTTTTCGCTCTCATTATAGGCGAGGTTCGGGTATTTAAATAAGGTTATATTTAAATAAGGATATACGTAAACCGTAACATTTGATAGTAGAACAGGAGCGAAATATTTCGACCATTGCAACAATGTAATCTTAAAACAATGGCCCAATAAGCAAAACACGTTTTTTCACCGCTAATCTCAAAAACGTTTTGTGCTTTTAGGTAAATGTCACTAAAAAGCAAGTGCTAGCTTTTTTGGTAAAGCACGACTTACCAGAGCTCCTTGTCTTCTGAGAGTCAGGAGTGATTTCAAATCATGAATGAACTGAAGAAACTAAAATGTTGTAATCTTTTTGTGAACCATTTAATTAGATTATGTATTATTAACGGGTGTGAAGGCAAAGCGTAGAACTGGTTGCATTGTTCACTGAGCAAAGTGCAGGTGTTTGTGTATACAGTCTATTGAAGCACGAAGGAACACAAAGATTAATTAGAAATTGCGGTATGTCAACACCGCCAAAATCAAAACCGAAATGTCTTATGGTGAAATGTAACAAACTGAGACTTTCATTCCCCTTGCCATTTTGAAAGCCAGTTTTATGTTTTAAGATTTCTTTATAACTGTAATTTTGTCAGACAATCATCCTTTATTTATTTGCTATAAACGAACAAAAAAAAAACGCAACAATGTACTATTACGCTATTTTATAATGCAAATTGTTCTTTGTTCTTTCAATACAAGGAACCTTGCCTTTGGCTGCGAAATTTCTTTACCTTCTTTAAAATGCTTTTAACAAACGATAAAAATTATATGTTTTGCCATTTTTGCTAACAACAATGTATTAATTAACTGTGAGGTTTTAAAATTTTAATTAACGGCTCACCGGATATGGCATGCAATTTCATTGTTTCTAAAAGAAGCCGACGGCAGCAAAAATGCGATTTTACAAACCATTAGTTTTTGTAAGCCTTGATTCATATCTGCGCAACAATGTTTGATTTGACTGGAGCAGTGCGATTCATTTGATAAAATGTTATAAAGGGAAATGACGGTTTCAAAAATCTCTTTGTCGGAGGCTATGAAAGTATCACCCGCAAACGTTTTGACGTCCAGTGTTAAGAAAAATTATTTCATAGTAAATAAAATGTTTAAAAATTATATTAAGAGATAATTTGACTGCAAGCCAATATGTGAAGCCAGAAAATTCCATTTACAGACTACGAAAGGAAAAAAATATAACATAATTGTAGCTTCACGAAAACGAACGTAACTTTTTAGCTCAGCTCATCACTTGTCGACTAAAACTTAGCGGAGATGGGTGTGGTGAGGTAAAACTTTCTCGAGACCTCTTTGCTTCTCATTTAAGAAATATTTCGTGTGCCACTGTAAAGAATGAGATAACCTGTTTTGAAACTCTCTTTTGTCGGATTAAGTAAAAGGGCCACCAGAAATACCCTTTTCATGTCGACTGGCGAAATTTAAAAAAAATATATTCCACTTGAAATTTAAAATTAAAATACCGATAATAACTAAAGAAAATAAAGCATTTTTTGACAAATAAAGTATTTTTTGTCAGTAAGTAAAATAATTAGAGCGATAAATATAAATCACTTTTTCTCAGTAAAACCTAATTTTACTTTAATAACAATAAACTTGACATTTGTCTGGTTTTAATAACAGTAGGACGAGACCAAAATCGATAAAAAAAATCAAATTTAAGTCAACGTGATTTTATATTCGGCGCAGTTCACTGTTTTAACGTTTCGGATGACAGAAATTCGTTTTAGTTTGGATAAGCCGTTTACTTTATCAACAAAATAGTAGCTTCTTCTTCCGCAGCCGGAGTTTGTCTCTCGATTAGAACGAGACTTTACACAAGAGTGATTTTATTTAACCCATGCAACAATATCCCACAATTAGTGCGTAATAATCAAAGCTAAACAAAAGAAAACAATGGAAAAAGTGTCTAAAAGAGTATTTGAAAGTTCAGTTACTATTTCACGCGAAGTGTTGCGTGCGAGATTCGATGCTTGTTTGCTTTTTTTTTTTTTTCAATTCTTTTAGCTTTTACATTGAAAAGCGGAGGATATGGATGAGTTGCTGGCACGTTTTAAATATTACAAAATACATTTTTTTTAACCTGTTACATAATGTATGAACTTAGACCAAAAAAAAAAAAACATAACCATGCCAAGTTTTAGTTAGCAGATTGAGATTTTTTTTTCGCTCTTTCTTTAGTCTCGAAATTTCTTACCGATAGTCTAAAAATGAGCTAAGAAAGAGGAAGATGTTTTAATTCGGATATCAGACCTGCTACAAGGATGCTTTCATTTACATTATTTTTCCAATTATCTCCTCGAAGTTAGGTGTCGCGAATACTCGGTCTGGTGATTATGACCATGTTATACAACAATGCAATGTCAACATGGAATTCACTGCAGCGTGAAATTAATACCTGGGTTTACAGGTGCCGGGAACAAATTTCATTGAGGCGTTGCTTTACTTATAACTACATGTAAAACCCAAATCAACTCATAGACCAGCCTGGTTAGGAAGAAGAAAGATCTTTTGTAAAAAGAAGTCCAGATATTGAGGTAAGTGTATTTAAGGAATGGCAAGATAACTTCATTTTTTTCTAATTCTGTGAAATAGTTTTATTTCGAATCTACCTTTTGCCCTGTTTTTTAAGAGGACTAAAGATTGGTGCGAAGGTAATAAAAAGCTTCAAAAGATAAACAACGTCAGTTATTGTTATTACTTTACAAAAGCGGATGAATCGTTTTTTGACTGAATAAAATTTTGACTTTGTGACGACGATGTTATCTAGCCGTTTCAACTGCTTTACAGCCCTTTGTAAGAAAGAAGAAACCTAGCCTGAACACGCAATCGGATCCCATCCGCGCGAAACTTTGTGTAATAGGCAATTGTCAATTCTTTATAACCTCACACCTATCACCGCATATATAACACTGTTTGAATTTTTACTTTGTCACATGAAAATGATGTCATGGCGACATCAGAACGTAGTGCAAAACTTTTTTCGCTAATTTTTATCCGTAAAAGTTTGCCAAATTTAATCTCATTCAAGTATTGAAAGGCGAAAACACGCTGCACTTCTTCAGGCGACTTGAAGATTGCAGCAAGAAACAGGTTAAGTGCGATGGAGCCATTAAGTTTATCCATCTCTGCCAGAACTTCGAATTAACACCTACTTTCGCAAAAGTCGATCATCAGACGAAATCTAACAAACGGCCAAAGTCATTCAAACAGTTCATCGCTGATGTCATCAAAGAGGAACTCGGATCAAAGCTCAAGCATAAGGCGGCTTTGAAAGATGAGATTAATGCGATTTATGACAAAATTTGTCAAAAATGCTCCCTGCTTCAATACATGTGGTCCATGTTCACCATAAGAATTATGGTAAACCTCTGGAAGAAACACTATGAAAGTATTATGACTACACACACTTAAACAAGTTCATGAGGTCGTTGAACAAGCATCACGATGTCGACAAGCATATCCAAAAACATTTCATCACACAAGCTATCCTTCTTCCAAAAGCTCGTCCTTTACCGAGGTTTAAAGTTCTCACTTCCACAACGAATATCAGCCATCGATGTATAAGCTAGCTTCGAGAAAATGTATTCGAAACTGGAGCGCACTCTAACCAATGATATGAAAGAGCTAACCGCTGCGACTCTCCGATCGATTGCACTCGATAACATCGAGTCCAAATCACCGAATCATCGAAAACACTGCAAAGGGCTATAAAGCAGTGTTGAAATGACTAGATAACATCGTCGTCACGAAGCCAGATAAGGGTACCGGTGTAGTCGTAAATAAACGATTTGACAACGGATGTGATCTTCGAAGTTTGTCTATCATAACCGAGAAAGTTTAAGTTATAAATAACATAAAACACAACAAAAAGTTAACATCAGCAGCCTTTTTTCTCCCAGTTTTTTATAGAGTGAGGTTTTTTTTTGGCTTTTTTGATGAACTTTGTAACGACGAAAAATAAATTATTCGCAGAGAAACATAACTTGAAAATATATTTGTAATTTGACAACGTACCACTTCGTAAAATATTTGTGATTGAGAGTTAGGGTCGACCAGATTACAATCACCTACACTCTGGAATACAGATACGTTTCTGAAATTCGAATCAGTATCGCGCGCACTCAACAACACCACAGGATGTAGTTGCTGAACAATCTGGTTAATGGCATTCGGCATTCACTTAAAACGAATCCTTACATCATGTGCTGAAATCCAGTTCTCGGGACTTCGACATACAAACTGTATCGAAAGAACGTTTAAAAACGTAAATATCAAGTTACATTTCAGGAATTACCTCAGTTATCAAAATCTGTAATACACGAAGGGCGGATTCTCAAGTCATCTCATGAGACGTTTATATTTCTGTTCTTCGTATGACGTAAAACGTTGTTTATTTACTTGTTTCTTATCATTTCAGCTATATTGTAAGAAACAGAGTTTCAGCTTATAATGTGGCCGACTAATCCAGTTTGGCTGGCATTTATGCTTTTTGGCTCTTTTACGTCCCTTTCAAGTAAGTGCTATCTGCTTGTTATTTTATTAAGGAAGTAAAAAACTCAACAAGTGCATTGCTGATTTATATAAGCATGCTGGGATTTTCAAGAACACGAGAGAAGTGCATTAAAAATTCCCAAGTACTAATATAACTCAACAATGCACGAGGATGAAGCTTTTTATTTCTTTTACAAAATGCTTAGGAAATAGCCCGCGCTCAAACTTATGACTTAAGCTGCGTGCATTATATAGCCGGAGAATATCACACGGTGGCGAGAAGATATGAATTTTATGTTCGAGTGGCAGAGATATATCGTGTTTGCAACGAGAATATAAAATTCATATCTTTGAGCAAACGTATAATGTTCTTTTTATAATATGGAGACCAGATGTAGCTGTATTGCCGATTTTTATTTCATTGTTTTCGAATAATCGAGCCTGTTTTACAAATTACTGTTACGTTCGTGTTCGTAGAAAACACAAAGCACCAGGACATAGAAACACTTACTGAATTCAAATCAAACAAAATACTTGTCAACTAAATAACACGTAAGAACCTGCTTGTCGATGCTTGCTAACAACAAACGACACAAGTAACCAAGTTCATTCAACAAAGTAGAAAAGGCGCGAATCTGGACGTCAATGAGCGATATGCCACTCATAAGAGTAACATACGGAAAATACGCTACTCGGGTCCCGAATGGAGTGGCGTATGGATTTTACGAGTGGCTTAGTTCCCAGTAAAACACTCTTCTCCATATAATAAAACTCAATAAAGCACAGGCGTGACGTAGACCGCATGCTTTAAGGAACTATAATGAACTCGAACTGACTAATCACAGTGCACGCAATTACTAGAACATTTTATGATGATTATTAAATGCTACAGAACTCATTATACTGTCAAACCATTGTCCCCCTTCAACTTAACATCTGACGGTAAACATTTCCTCCAGCGACCGAAAACAAGAAAACTAGTTCGTTTAGAATTTTGCGCAAACCTGGCGTAGAAATCGCATGGGAACACCGTGTAGGAAGAACGTTTGATTTTACTAGGTGATTGGGGTATTTAGTTAATCACCTAGCTGAACAAACAATACATGCTACTATTCAAAGTCTTTACCTGGTGGTGAGGTCGACGAGCACGTTTTATTTACAATAAAATTTGTTAAAAATCGAGATTTTTACTGTCAGGGATGGTTCCATGAACAGATGTTTTGGAGACGTGAGTTCCATAATTAAAAGCAATCTATAAAGTAACTGAGATACTACGAGCGCTTGATTGGCGAAAATCTAGGGAACTTTACACTGGTACACCTCGCTTCCGCTTTCTGATGGTCACGAAAAGCTGGTAACCTGACGGCGCGTGAATTACAAGCTTTTCTTGTGAAGTCCCAACATCCCGTGTGGGTCTATTTCGCTGTTAAACCCACACAAAAAGGTTTCTATTGCTTAGTTAGATCCCCTTTGTGCCTCTTCATTTTATTCGTTTGGCATGTGCGGAACAAAAACTGTCTTTCTTACATCGAGTCTCGGCGGAGTTAACGAATAGTGTATATGACGGATTTTTTTATTTGCTTGATTGAATTTACGTGAAATGCTGATCTGAACATCAGTTAAAAAGAAATTCAAAATCTTTGTTTTCACCACGTTTTAGCAGTCCATACACTTGAAATTTCACTTCCGGTTAGGTCAAAAACCACGCAAGGAAAGGACCTGGTACTAGATGAACCATGACGTCAAAACCAGACGTGCTCTCAAGAAACAAACAAAAAAACAAAGAATTTAATAAGGAATGTTGCTGCTGGTTTTTGTGTTTTTGTGTTTTTTTTTTCTGACAACACAACTGTTCCCTGTTCAGTTTGTTTGTTTCTGGTGAGCACGTTGTGGTTTTGACTTCACGGTTCGTCTAGCCTCAGGTCCTTTTCTCGCGCGGTTTTTGACCCAACAGGAAGTGAAATTTCACGTTTTCGAACGCCTAAAACGCGGTGAAAATAAAACGATTTCGATTTTCTTTTCCGATGTTCAAAATCAGCATCCCATGTAGATTCGATCAAGCAAATAAAAATCATATACACTTTAACGATTAGCATAAGCTAGATAATCGAGTGCCGACCAACTTTCGGAAATGATTACGTTTTTAACTTCTCTTTTGATGCAGTTGCTACACGTTCGTGTTTTATGCAAGATTGGGGCAATAGAGTTGACGCAGAGACAGCGTGTGAATCATCGTCTGGATATTACAACCTTGTCGGCTTTGAACGAGATGGCACTAACAACTTACAAGGAATAAAGAGAGCCAAATGTTGCGAGCGAGATCGAACGTTCT
>OY855914.1:11550402-11620402 GCA_963693305.1 Meandrina meandrites
TGCACTGTAGGAACTGCAGGCAGAAATGGAGAAACACAAGGCCCACTTAAGGCAGCTAAAGGATTACAAGGAAACATTGGCTAAGGAAAGGAGAGACAATGCTATCAAAGAGAAGGAAAATCAGCGAATACTGGTAAAGAAAAAGGATATGCTCAACTACCGTTCTGAGGACCTTGATAGTACTCAAAAGTTTTTTTTTTTTTTTTTTAATTTAAGTCCTATTCTCGTAATCGCTAAGGGACAGTATTTAAAGATAGGTGACCTCTGTGTCATAAAGCACACCTCTTTCAGAGGGATCTATATATTTTTCCTGAAAATGACCTAACGGTGTTTAGTGGCGATGCAATTTAGAAATGTATACTACAAAAACATTTTGCCATCAGTTGCTACTCTATATGAGAAAGTTTACAGACATGGGTACGCTGAAAGGATTCTTACCTACAAAAAGACACGTTTGTGTTTTACTGCTATGAAACATCGAGACTGTTGCTTCATAATATATTCAGTGCACCATGCTGCATAAGTTAACCAAAAACCCCAACTTTTGGCACCAATGGGGGTGCTATTTGAGGGAGAGACTGTCTGTTCCTGGATTCAACAGTATCATTTATTCCGTAAGCCCTGTATCCAACATAAATACAGTGGTGATTAGATTCCGTCATTCAGCTTTTGCCAGGTTAATTTCCTCTTAGTCTATTAATAAGTAATATATAGATTTAGGCAGGCCTAAAAGCGGAGCTCCTATTATTTTTTTGCTTGAGTTTGCACTGTTTCCCAATTAATAAGTAGCCACACTATTTCTTAGCGTATAGGGTTGCCCATATAGGTACATGTCGCTGCACTTTATTGGGTTCCTCATGCACGTACGCACGTAGGCGCACACATCAAATTTTAGTGTAAAGACTTTTCATAACTCTAAAGGTAATTCAATGCAAAAAGGACCTTGATGAAGGCGAAGAAATTTGTTTTGATTTACTTCAAAACAGTCAAGGTAAAAAGATCAACTCAAGACAAAACAAGAAGTTGCTATAGCAACTTAAAACCGCGCTTATATTTTTGGCTAATTAACAGCTTTCTTTCTCAAAAGTCACGGTTAAATTTAATCTGTTTGCATTATGAGTAAAGGACTAGCAAAGTAGTCACGTTAGTCACACAATCCGAGGGTTACGTTGTCACCGGCTATCTTTAGCTTGGGGGTTTTTCCCTTCTAATGACGTAACCCCTGCACGTTCGGGCACGCTCAATTGTTTACTTAAACAAATATTTTTTTCCTTTCAAATATTTGAACTCACTTCAAGGAAATAGCCAAAGAATTCACTTCGATTGCCTAAACCCACAAGAAATACTCGCAGAAGAGGAAACAAATTAAATTAATGACCGTCGCTTCTGCCGACATAAACATGCAAATGAAACACAATGTTATTTGTCACGTAACGAAAGTGAAACCTGCAACATCAACGCATTCCATGGCTGACGTAATACCTTTTTCAGTGTATTCAACATTCGCTTTGAATCCAACGCTTCGATAAAACCAAAAGAAAATATACTTTATACACAATAAAGAAAACAATATCCGCAACATTTTCCGTACATTCATGTTTCAACAGCTTTTGGCGAATAAACATCACAGGTTGCGTGATTCAGTCCCGATCACGATTTGGCCGAGTGGAGGTTTGCGTCTGGTCACCGACATAAAAAAAAATAATAATAAATCCCGTGTAAAACAAGAACCGCGCTCGGCCCATGGCCGCGCGGTTAACAAAGTGAACTCGCGGCTAAACAAAATGAACTCACACCACAACAAAGAAAATCACAGCGGCAAAACTAACTCAGCAAATTCATTGGGAGCCGGTTAAAGTCATTTTAAAGCAGTTTTTCTATGTAAGAATTGTGACAGTTTATGATTTAGGAAGTGGTGCTCGCTGTCTAATAAGCTTACAATGTAGTTTTGAACCATCTTGGTTTGATTGCATGATTTCTGCGCTGCATGTTTTATCGTACACATTGCAAAATACCTTAGAGAATTTTCTAGTAGGAAAATGTGCGTTAGAAAAAGTTTGAACTCACTCACTCAAGCACAGGCAACTCGCAATATAAAATCCGGCGTAAATACTCGTTTACGAATCTAAAAATTTATGTTTTTTGCTTTGATTTGTTTGCGGGATTTTTCTTCAAATGCAGCACGCGAAATCATGTTTTTGATCCGTGTAGCCAATTCAGTAATATTCTTTTCAAAATCCAACGATGAACTTCACAGTTAACTCGACTAATTAAAAAAAAAAAATTTGAAACGAAACATTTAATAGGAAAAAGTGTACAAAAGTGATTAAAGCTAAGAGGTTTGAAAGCAGCCGTTTTTATGGAATTTGAGCTTATAATTGACGGGAAGATCTGAAAACCGACACAACATCGAATTCGCGGAGTCAAAAATGAAGTATAAACAGATTCTCACAACAAAATGTGTACATTTACGTTTGTTACCTCATATTTTGAGGAGGCTTGTAAATTCTGCTGGGCAAAGCTTTCAAACCAGCCAAATAACATCGGAGACGAAGCGACGAAAACGGTAGTTTCGTCCAATGTTCGTAATAATCTCACATCACCGCCATATGCATAATCTGAATTATCAGCGAAGATCAATATCTTTCTTCCTTTCGGTGTAGCTTTTAACAGTCTCTTTATCCGTCACTTCAGTCAACTTGACCGGCTCTGAGCACACTTTTATATTAGCTCAGACCTCAGTTAATTTTCCAGTCTTGGTCAGCCGCAGGAACCGACGACAGTGCTTCAACTCTTGTTGTCTTTGACCCGTACTCTGATATATCACGTTCAGGTCGACAATTATTTCGGATCTTCTCGGATCTTCCTAAATCACTTGGCATAAGTTTCCATGCTGTAGATAATAAGTAAATAAAGCCAGAAATATTCACGAAGATCTATGTTCTCCAGCACGCTTTCTTCCCGTCTTTCAAATTCAGTAGTAAACAACGTGCAAACGATTTGCCGCCTTTTCATACACTTGCTTCGTTTAAGGACGTTCGCGCGAAAATTTTCTAGTCGATAGATTTTTCTAAAATTTTTACTGAGGACGGATAATGAGTTACTTGTGTCAGAAATACGAAAAAAAAGTGGGGGTCACTGACTTCATTTCAGAGATAGAGTCTGTAGAAAACTACCCTGATTTTGAAAAATTGGCGCACGTAATTTCGCACGGCTTTCAAGGTTTGTAGTTTAAATTATCGATAATGAGAAAACGGAGGCAAACGATCTTGGTGATATTTTGAAGAAGTGCGTCTGTTTGCGTAAATAATTTTAAGTGTTGCCATCTTTTATGCAAAACTTAGCCCTGGAAGAGGCATTTGAACCCGTCGTACGACAAAACGAAAAGATCTATAAGCGGAATTCGAACGTGCGTCGGGCAAAAAAAATTCAACCTTTTAATCGATAGATTTTTTTCATTTTCTCACAAAACGTAGATAATCGTTAACAATAGTGATCTGTTAAGAAAAAAGTAGGGGTCACCGACCATTTAAGCTAGCAAACTGCAAGCGAAGTTATCGCAACGGCTACTCACCCTATATGTGGTTGGAAAGTTTCCTCAGCGCGCGCGCTCGATGCATGACGTGGCATAGCGTTGCGACAGGAATTACGTGCGCAGTAAGGATGCGCATAAACAATTAGCGCGAACGTCCTTAAGTTGAAATGAAATGTCCAGATCATTTTTTAACAAGAGAAAAAACTTTAAAAATAGATTAAGCCAAGCCTAAAGGCTGAGCTCCTCGGTTATTAACTTTGCCCTTTATTTAAATCTGAATTTACGCGATGATCAAAAAATTTATAAAAAAACCAAGCTTGAGCCCGCGATCAACTAGAAAAACAATCTTCTGGTCAGCGGTCAACTTCAAAAACACGTGACCTCGATGAGTTCCACATTTGAGCCCGCGATGTGGTCACGTGATACTAGTCAGCGGATACATTGTTTTGACAGCTCTCAATTGATCATAACATGGATGTCAAAGTTGTAAGCTCTGTTTACGTATGTACGTAGGGATAAGTAGAGACGGCATTCATCTGCTCCTCAACCCCCTCAGTCTATTCTCCCCCCCCACCCCCGTTCGGGCTGCCTTGGAACTCCACTCCCCCTCCCCGAGAGTCTGTAGACGCGGATGGGCGGGCGTACGCAACCAAATTTTCTCGGCCTCATGGGTTTACCAAAAATCCTTACCCATGGTGCTCCGCTGTGCATGTGCATGTGCATGTGCTCCGCTAAAAAAGTACTTAGATGTCCTTACTCTTGGTGTATTTACATCTGTTCGTTTGCTCATGGCCGATAAATACTTTTTTCAGGAGGAAAATGCACGTTTGCAGGAAGAACGGCGCACACACAAGAAAGAGGTTTGTTTGACGACGCTGTTTATTAGTTGGTTATAACTAATCTGTACTTTGTATGCTTATATTTTTCCGATGCCTCAGTTATAAATAACACAACCAATCAACGTATCGTTTTTATTATTTGTACGGCATATCTTACGTAGCATATATATATCTTACTTTCTCAAGCTATATTCTGCGATATCCCACTGGTCATATTCAACGAATGTTTTCCAGCGTTTATCAGGGCATCCAGTAAAAAGCCCTTTTCTAATTCTGGCCTTCTCTCACGCTACACAAAAGAGAAAGGGCCAGAACAGGACTGCGCATCCAAGTTTTCCCGTCGAAAGACCAGCCGACAGACCGCTCCATTTATTAATTTAGCTCAATTTAGGCTTTCCAAGAAAATTTTCAAGCATTAATGAAGAACGAAATTACTCTCTCGATCAAATCTTCGAAAATACCTAATACTAGAGAAATTATTAAAATTATGAGCGGGACGTCGAGGAATTTGCCAAACAGCGACTGGAAACTCAGAATCAACGATTTGTATACAAAGTGGTAAATGAAAGACCAAGAGTCTTAGAAGGTCGCTTTCATGTGCTTTGAAAGAGATTAAGCGCTGAAGCCTTTTTCTCATGATGAAGATACACCAGTACAACCCTTCAAAATTCCAGAAATAATAAATTGTTCGTGATATCTGTAAAATAGATTTTTGTAATTAAAGGAAATGCAATAACTTGCCCATACCAAAACAGCTCAAACTATGCACGTGACTCACCCTTACACAATATTTGTGAAAGTTTTACCATGGATTGCTCGGTAGGTTTCAAAACATTATAGGCAAGAATCAAACTGTGCGTGCTTATGTGACGCCACGGGATGAAGAAAGACATTATTAGGACTGCTTTGCCGCAGCAGGTTCAACTATATCCTTTTTTTTCTTGTATTAAAGCGTTTTTAAATGATCTCTGTTATTATTCCACTATTGCGCCATTTTACCAAATTAGGGAAAAAGAACGCGCAAAATATGCCACGTTATTATGCATCAGTCAATTGAAACCCCGGCCCCCCGACCCCCGGGACTTAGCGGGGAATTTAACACTTACGAAGTGTTAAAAAACGGCTTATTTCCCCGCCCCCGGGGCCAAGACGTCTGTTAAAAGCCCCGCATAGCGGGACCATCCGAACCAAATGGAGAAATACAGTCGACTGAATGAATGAATGAACGAATGAATGACAAACGTTATCATTAAAAAACATCAGTAAAAAATGATAAACATATCTAATATCTAATATATACTGTTTTACGTGTTTGCTGTGCTCCCGATAACTCCAACCTTCAAGGGAAAATGAAAACGGTTCGACTTATCAGGAGTTGAGACTGAGCAATCAAAAATAACAAGAAACTGGTGTTTTACTATTCATACAGTCTGCATTTTCAGTTAATGATTATAGTATAAAGAGGTCGAATGAAACAAAGCAGAGCACCAGAATAAGTACTCTCTTTGAAAGAATCGTTATCGACCTCCACAAACAAACTGAACGTCTGCAGCACGTCAACAGCGTGGCACAGTCCCAGTGGTACAGTTCATATTTTGAGTGGCGCTTCGGAGGCCGGTTTGACTCGTGACTCGTTTTTATTTCAAGATAAAATCAATGTTTTGGACTACGGTACACTGTTTGTTTTGACTTGGCACGTATTGACAGACATGGTTCGAGTTATCGAGGGTAAAATTATATAGAAAATGACCTGAAGGCAAACGAAAATTGGTTCGAGTTTGCGGGAGGTTCGAGTTGCCGAGGGTAAAATTACAGAAAATGTATGACGGAAATCCAGGGGAAATCGATTTTGGTTCGAGTTAGCGAGGGTTCGAGTTATCGGAAGTCGACTGTAACTTAAATCGATATCGTTGGTCTATTTGAAATTCAGCCCCAGCCTCTTAAGCTGCAATTTCCATGTGCAGCGAGAGCTGGCCTTCAATGTGCCAATTTTACTTTTATTAGATGTAGAAGTCCACCTTTATTTTGATGTTAAAGTTCTGTTAAATCACCGCTCCATGGCCCCGGTCTACTGACAATTTGTTAAATCCACCGCCCACCGGGGCCAACGCGCCGTTAAAAGTGCGTTAAATCCCGGCTTTGGACGCGTTAAATCCCCGCCAAGTCCCGGGGGATCGGGGGGCCGGGGTTTCAATTGACTGATGCATTACATTGTAGAACAGGGCAAAAATACGGACTGAAAGTGGAGCGACAAAATGGCCGAACTGAACTTTAATTTTTAGTGGAATAATAAATCCCTTATTCGAAGGTTTAACATATAATACGAACGGACATTTTGCTCATTGCTTGTATTTTTCCTCGCCCCTTCGGGGATCGGAAAAATACTACGCAACTCGCAAAATATCCGCGCGTATTATATGCTTAACCATCAAATAAGGTGTATGTATTCCAAGTACTGAGACTTGTTTTCGCGTCGTTTAATGTCCTCTTAAGTTTAAAGGAAATTGTGTCTGTGCGATTTGTACATGCAGCTGTCATGTAGAAAAAAAGCTGCGGTAAGCCACCATCAAAGAAATTGTTTTGAAAACTCGTACACCCACGACTTAGTTAGATATGAATTTTAGTGTATCCAAGCAACAACTACTTTTAGCGTAGTGTGGGGAAAAATCAATAACAACTTTTAACTTTTTTAGATGGAGCTTTTAAAGAAAAAGCAGGAGGACGACATGAAACGTTTGGAGGAAAAGTATGAAAAGGACATGAAAGAACAAGAAAATCGGATGCAGAACATTATGAAAGCAAAAGTCGAAGAAATGCAGAAAGACAGAGATACCATTGTCGAGCAAAACAAAGAGATGAAGGATGAGATCCAGCAAATACGCCAAGACGTGGACGAAAAAAAACATGAAATAAAAAAGATCAAGGTGATTTCTCTATTAAGCTGAAAATGTAAAGCAAATTTGATAAAAGCAGCAGCAGCAGCAGCAGCAGCAGCAGCAGCAGCAGCAGCAGCGACAGTAGGAGTAGTGGTAGTGGCAGTGGTAGCGGCAGTGGTAGTAGCAGTGGTAGCGGTAGTAGCAGTGGCAGTGGTAGTAGCAGTGGTGTGGTAGTGGCAGTGGTCGTGGTAGTGGTAGTAGCAGTGGTAGTGGTAGTGGCAGCGGTAGTGGCAGTGTCAGTGGTAGTAGCAGTGGTAGTGGTAGTGGTAGTGGTAGCGGTAGTGGCAGTGGTAGTGGTAGCAGTAGTGGCAGTGGCAGTGGTAGTAGCAGTGGTAGTGGAAGTGGTAGTGGTAGTGGCAGTGGTAGAAGCAGTGGTAGTGGTAGTGACAGTGGTAGTAGCAGTGGTAGTGGTAGTGGTAGTGGTAGTAGTAGTGGTAGTGGCAGTGGTAGTAGCAGTGGTAGTGGTAAGTAAGTAATAAATTGCTTTATTTGCATGACCGCCACAATTTACAGTATTGCAAAAGCATATTTAAACTAAAAGTAACAAAACTATCCTATTCTATCGTATTAAAACTTAATTAAGTTGCATCACTTTTACTTGAAATAAAGTAAAAAGAAATAAACTTCATCACCAGCTTATTTACATGATAATCATTAGAGTTCATAAGAAGTTGGATGCTTTCTGAGGTTGATTTCCTTTCAAAGTCAGGTATTATTTCATTGATTCGATTTAAGAATGTCCGCCTTTGTAAAGAGTATTTGCTACAATCGAATAAGAAATGTGTTTCATTTTCTACTTCATTTGACTTGCACAATGGACATAATCTATTTTCTCTGGGTATATGGTCAGTCTGATATCTTCCTAGTTCAATCATAAGTTTGTGATTACTTGTGATTACTTGTGGTAGTGGAAGTGGTAGCGGTAGTGGTAGTGGCAGTGGTAGTAGCAGTGGTAGTGGTAGTGGAAGTGGTAGTGGCAGTGGTAGTGGCAGTGGTAGTAGCAGTGGTAGTGGTAGTGGAAGTGGTAGCGGCAGTGGAAGTAGCAGTGGTAGTGGTAGTGGTAGTGGTAGCGGTAGTGGTAGTGGCAGTGGTAGTAGCAGTGGTAGTGGTAGTGGACGTGGTAGCGGTAGTGGTAGTGGTAGTGGCAGTGGTAGTAGCAGTGGTAGCGGTAGCGGTAGCGGTAGCGGTAGCGGTAGTGGCAGTGGTAGTACCAGTGGAAGTGGTAGTGGCAGTGGTGTGGTAGTGGTAGTGGTAGTGGCACTGGCACTAACAGTGGTAGTAGCAGTGGTAGTGGTAGTGGTAGTAGTGGTGGTAGTGGTAGTGGCAGTAGTAGTGGTAGTGGCAGTGGCAGTGGTAGCAGCAGCGGTAGTGGTAGTTGTGGTGGCAGTGGCAGTGGCAGTGGCAGTGACAGTGGCAGTGGCAGGGGCAAGGGCAGGGGCAGTAGTGGTAGTGGGCAAACTGATAGTTGATGTAATTTCAACCTTCCTGTTGTTTTTCCCCAACAACAACTTTTGTAGATGGCTTCGGCTTCTATGTACATGGCAGTGGTCGCAATCGACTTTGGAACCACATACAGCGGTTTTGCTTTCTCGTTTAATGACCAGAGCGGTCAAGGAGGAATTCATATGAACAGGAAATGGCCCGGAACCGAAGGACTCAGCACTCTTAAAACCCCAACATCGATTCTTCTTCGTCCCAATATGGCATTTGATTCCTTTGGATACGATGCTGATCAAAAATACGTTAACTTTATGCATGGGGAAGACAAGGAGTATTATTACTTGAAACAGTTTAAGATGGAACTGCACAAAACAAAGGTAAGCTTATCTTAATTTAGGTTCCATTGGACTTACCATCCGACTGATCTCCCGACGGAGCAAGTGACTGACTGACTGACTGACTGACTGACTGACTGACTGACTGACTGACTGACTGACTGACTGACTGACTGACTGACTGACTGACTGACTGACTGACTGACTGACTGACTGGCTGGCTGGCTGGCTGGCTGGCTGGCTGGCTGGCTGGCTGGCTGGCTGACTGACTGACTGACTGACTGACTGACTGACTGACTGACTGACTGGCTGGCTGGCTGGCTGGCTGGCTGGCTGGCTGGCTGGCTGGCTGGCTGACGGATGGAAGGACGGACAGACGGGCGGACGGACAGAATACAGACTACATTTTGATAGCGAAGGGGCGTATTTTTGTAGGTAATCGTACCTTATGTTATATAATATCACATTTAATTAACCATTTTTAAACATTCCACAGTGCTTCAGTCATGATTTTCAAATAAAAATCGAAATATAAGAACAAGAAAATAAGGTAACATTTATTTATCCACCAGGCCCCAGTTGTTCAAAGAGTGGATAACGCTATCCACCGGATAAATCACTATCCGGCGGATAAGTGTTGGGAAAACAAACTAGACTATCCACTGGATAGTGATTTATCCGGTGGATAGCGTTATCCACCCTTTGAACAACTGGGGCCTGGTTTACATTTTGTGGTTACTATGTAATAGTAATTGGACTGAGTGGAGTACGATTCAGGGAGTAATCGGGCGAGTAATTTCAAATCGGCTGAGCGCGCGGCGCCGATTCAAATTACGAGCATGATTACTCTCTGAATTGTACGAAACGAGGTTCAATTACTAATTAATCGTATCAATAACCAAATTCGAGGCTATGAAGTAGGAAAGTGTAATTGGACAGCTGTTATTGGACACCCATTACGCGTCAAATAGGCGCGCGCAAAACAAATCAAAATCGAGAATTTTGTTCTAGATACGAGTATGTGTGAAATCGTGTTACTAAACAGTACTAATACATCGCAGGAAAAGTTCCACTTTATTTCTTCATTTGCACCCTCACGATATATTAAACTACCCCGCCCACGTTGGAATCAATAGAACTTTAATTTTCCAACTAGTATTTTATATAAGATGTCTGCCGCCCTGTTCAACATGTTTGGTTGTTTTATTGTTCAACACAGGATTTGGATCGAACCACACAACTGACAGCCGCCAATGGAAAAAAGGTTGACGCAATGATTGCATTCTCGCTCTCAATGAAATACTTGAAAGATGAAGCGGTTAAAACCATTCGTGAGGTAACTGGAGATCAATTTTACAGCGCCAAAGATTTTCAGTGGGTGCTAACTGTGCCTGCAATATGGACAGCAGCGGCTAAACAGTTTATGAGAGAAGCTGCGTACAAGGTAAGAAGGGAACGCTTTCTATTTACTTTTTTAGCCCTCGTGACGGGGGTGAGGGGTAGGAATCCGTCCCCCAATGATTTTAAACATTTAAAACTTTGGTCACAATATTTGATGTTACCACACTGACAGTAACAGTAATTTGACAGGATGTTTGCCGAAAATGTACTTTTTTTTTTCTTTTTCTTTTCTTCCCCCTTCCCAAAAAAGACTAATAAAGATAACTTAACCTCGTGCCTTTATGGTTATTTAGTGCCAATGATATCCCAATTATGACGTCATAAGACGTCAAAAGGGCCTTAACGAGGCTTAACGGCTGTTCAAGTGCCTTCGTTTATTCATTTACATTAGCCACGTTATTAAATCAATTGAAAACTTTCAAGATTTATGTTTTCCGTAAGATTCTTTGCAAATGATACCCAAATAAATCTAAAAACACATTTTATGGAAAAGGTAATTGGCAATAGTTAATTAATAAATTATGAAAACAAAGAGTAACGCTAGTCTCAATAGTTTTGTTTTATTTGTTATTCTAAGGCCGGAATTGCTTCCCCCGATAACATGGAACAGTTGATAATCGCATTGGAACCTGAAGCAGGAGCAATTTTCTGCCGGGAGAGAAAGATGAAAGACTTTGCCGACCAAACAGGGGATGCTAGTGTGTCAGATGTCCTGTTTCGCCCTGGGCTAAGATATGCGATGATGGATATTGGAGGTATTTTTTATTGTCTTACTTTCAACATTATTTTACATCCATATGTCACATAAGAAAATCTTTATGCAAAACATCTATGTTTTATAAAGACAACAAGGCTTTTGAGGATCTCGTTCACAACCGTTAGCAACCGTAACCCTACTGTCATTTGGGTCGATGAAAATTAAAAGGATTATAAAATTATGACACAGTAATAACGGCAATACTCAGAACTTTATTACTGAACTTGCTTGGAGGTACGAACTGGGGAAATACTTGCCACAGTCTTTCTTTTCGTTTTAAAGTTTATTGATTTTACCTTTGGCCTTCTAGCCTTCGGTTTGGCTCAAAGCCTTGATCAATATTTCGTAAAATACAAACCTTATGCTGGTTCATTGGCATCTATATCTATTTGGTAGAATTTACTTGTACACTAATGCAAATGCTGCAATCTGATTGGCGGAGCAATTACAGACTATCACCCAGTAGCTAAAGTGTGCACTGCCTGGAAGAACTTCGACGTTTTGGTGAAAGATTCATAAATGTTATTGAAAATTCAATCCACAAGCACACTAAAAGAAGGACAGTCACCGTTATGCGACTTTTAAAACACGAAAGTTTTTAATGAACAGATAAGTGCGTGCAACAGGTGAAAGTTTGAAATAACTCAGTCAGCGCGTGATTCATCTAAAGCGTGAAGTTAGAGAAATTGAAATCATTTCTTGATGGCAATTTCACTCTCGATTTTTACGAGTGCAAAGTTCATTTGGCCTTCAGCCTCATAATGAATCACCCCATAGGAATCTCAAGCTCGTAATCTAATTGTTACATAATTATACAATTTCAAAGGTGGGACACTTGATGTTACAGTCCACGAGAGCCTTGCCGGTGGCACGATCAAAGAAATTTATAAAGTGACTGGGGGCGCCTACGGTGGAATCTTTGTTGATGAAAAGTTTGTCAGCTTGCTTGAAACTCTGTTCGGGATTCCAGCTGTAAAAGATTTCCGCCTCAGGTACCCTGCCGAGTGGCTTGAAATGATGAATGATTTTGAAATGAAGAAAAGAGGAAGACGAGCATTTGAAGGCAAAGAAACAAGGATCACACTTCCCCCCAAGTTTCTTCAAACGGTATCAGGCACCTCTGGTGTGGGTGAAGACCTTGCAAGTTCTTTCAGCCTTTGTGACGTAAAGATACGCAATAATCAGTACTTCTGCTTGGGACCGACGGCGATGAAGCAGATCTTTCAGCCTGTGATCAGTGGAATCGTTAGTCACATGGAAAACGTGCTCAATCGCCCTGAACTAAACAGTGTTAGCTGTTTATTTATGGTCGGTGGCTTTGCCGAGTCTGCCATCCTTCAAGAAGCCATCAAAACAGCATTCCGCTCAAGAAGTAAAGTACTCATCCCTAACGACCCTGTCATTGCAGTTGTTCAAGGTGCAACCATGTTTGGTCAGAAGCCAACTACTGTTACCTCAAGAGTCATGGCCACAACATACGGTTTTGAAACTCACAGAAACTTTGATCCTAACGTAGACCCGCTTGAAAAGAAGGTCATCATTGAGGGTACCACTAAGTGTAAAAATGTCTTTGATGTTGTTGTGAAAGAAAATGATAGTGTAAACGTTGGAGAAACAAAGCGTTTTATTCGGTATCCATTATACAGTAGTCAGAAGAGTGCGGGGTTCGATTTTTATACTTCTACAAACCCGAATGTTAAGTACACGACAGATTCCACGGTTGGGCCCTCTATAGGAACGATGGAGGTCGAATCACCTGACACCTCAAAAGGAATAATGCGCGAAATCGAATTATCAGTCTTCTTCGGAGGAACGGAAATAAAAGCGACCGCAATTGATAAGACCAGCGGAAATGTCGCAACTGTGAAACTCGACTTCTTGAGTAAATCTGAAATGTGACTTGCATGTGAAGCATTTTATATAGATAAAGAACTCTAGGACTAGTAGCTATTCATACGACCTTGGATTATTTCAGCAGTCAAACTCCTTGATGTTGCCTAATTCCTAGGCCTTTACGTTCGTCACGGTCGACCCGTTTCGGGTCACGTGGTACGACCCAGACGTTCGCCCGGGTTACGTCACCGAAGAGAGTAGTGACGTCATACGATACCGCGAAGGGCTGGGAAAAACCGTATAGGAACTAGGCAATCCTTGAAGTAACTTAATTTAACCGATCAAAGGTTCTTCCTGAAAAAGCAATTGGTTGGGAACCGGTCTTGATTTCTTTGTAATTCAGTATAATCATTTAGTTTGCCAAGATTTGTTTTACTTAATCTCTAATCATTAATCACACATGTTGTCATTTCTTGTGTTCCTGTCGAAGTGATTGCAAAGAGCAACTGCAAAGTTTTCAAGTTTCCTTTGTTTTTCTATTCCAGTGAGATTAAGATGCAAAGAAAACTTGACCAAATAATAAATTAAACTGTAACTATGTATTCTGGTTGTCGCTTTGATATTTCTGGACAAGGCTTCTGATGACAAATAGACAAATCGTGAGCTTACTTACTTTTATAGTTGTACATTGGAAATAGGCCAATTCCGATGTATTAAAATTCTAACTCGGCTCCCAAGCTTGGGGGAATCAAGCAAAATAAATGATTTATTCATGTGATATCAATATCGAGACCAAGCTAGAATTTTAATATATCGGAATTGGCCTATTATAAAACGGCTTGCAAACGACATGGACTTCAAGAATTGTTGTGTGGCTGAGCTTAGTCAAATGGCTCACAACACAGTCTTAAATGCAATGTATGCAATAAGTTTTGTATGGCATTTTGATGTTTAATGTAGCATAGGGTTTAGCTGTTCATATTTGTGTTTTCTACTTCATTAAGAGTGACATTCAATCATAGAATGCGCTATGATGTAACATTTTATTGGATATAATCAGTTAGCCAATGAGTTGGCCCATCTGTTTTTAGGTATCAACTGTAATTGATTGTACTGTATTGAAATAAAGTGCATTTATTTGTCGTAAGCTTTCCTATTATGTTGCTGTCGTTTTGTACCGATTTTCACGTCTAACAAGGCTTGAAAGTTTGATTTCCATAGAGATATAACATAAAGCGAGAGGAGGGCCATAACGGAAGAAATATCGACCCACGATCCTCATAAATCGAGAGCAAGGAGGTCCATAATAAAATAAACTATTCTGATTGGCCGATTTTGGTTATTCCCTCTTACGTTTCAGTCGTGTAATAATCATCATCATCATCATATACTTTATTTAAACACGGTAAAAACATCAGTTGCAAGTTAAGAATGATTACATCACATTTAAAAAAAAAACTGATTTACATGTTTGCCGTGTGGGAGCACGAGGGAGACATCAGGCAAAGCAGCAGCTCTGGCATCGTGGGGAAGGCTATTCCACAACTGTGCCCCACTGTAACAGAAACTTCGTTTCAAAAAAATCAGTACGGGGCTTAGGTAGAGCTAACTTATTTGCCTTGTCTCTAAGATTATACCCTGTGCTGAATGGTTTAAATAGGTCTTGTAAGTACTCCGGAGCTTGTTTATTTATGGTTTTAAACATTAGTTTCGCTTTATGCTTTTTCCTTCTGGTATACAGGGAATCCCATCCTAACTTTAATCGAAGGACGGTAGCACTAGAATAGAAATCCGACTTCGTAATGATCCTAATGGCGCGATTCTGTAACTTTTGTAATTTATCAGTCAGTTCATTGCTGAGACCATCCCACACAGGTCAGCAATAGTCGAAATACGGTTCAATGAGAGCTCTATATAGCAAAATAGCTGAGTCTTCGCAAATGAATGGCTTCAGCCTTTTAAGAGCACCTATACCAGAGGAAACTACCCTAGCAATCTCATTGAAAATGTTTGGTCCATGACAAATGTTGGTCAATGTGGATTCCCAGGGATCTAGTGTGGCAGACTCTATTAATCTGTTGGCCTTCAATATGAATGTTTATTGAATGGTTGGCGGTATTTGAAAGCCTCTGACGCGAGCCAGTAAACATAAGCTCGGTTTTAGCAATATTTAAACTTAATTTATTTACCGTCAGCCATTCGTGAAGGTTAACAAGTTCGTCATTTATTGAATGTTCTAGTTCGGGTAAGCTATTGGCGGCAATGCTAATGCTGGTATCATCAGCGTACATCCGAGGGGAGGCTTTACTCAGACAATTCGGCAGATCGTTGATATATATCAAGAAAAGGAGAGGCCCAATTAAGCTTCCCTGTGGGACGCCACAGGTGACAGGGCGTGCGCCAGATAGCTTACCATTAACTAGACACTTTTGTTGTCGGTCACTAAGATAAGAGTCAAACCACCTTAGGGACTTTTGATCAACTCCATAGCAAGCTAACTTTCGCAAAAGAATCTTGTGGTCTATTGTGTCAAAGGCCTTTTTCAAATCTATAAATACCACACCATTAATAAAACCGTTATCTATATTAACAGACCAGCTGTTAGTAGCTTCAAGCAAGGATGTAAGGGTGCTATGTATGGATCTAAAGTCGGATTGACAGTTAGCTAGAAGATCGTTTACGTTAAGATACTCATAAAGTTGATTGTATATTATTCTTTCAAAAATCTTAGCAACAGCAGGAATAATCGAAATCGGTCGGTAATTATTGACATCCTGTCTAGCTCCCTTTTTAAAAATTGGCGTAACCCTAGCTAATTTCCATTCAGTTGGAACAATACCAGTGGAGATCGATTGATTGAACATAAATGTTAGGGATGGTGCAAAAATATTGGCCGCTAAATTGAGAAACTTGGATGGTAAATTGTCCAGGCCAGTCGCCTTCTAGCTTTTCAAGTAATTTCAGGACTTCACTCGTGCAGCAACTGCTGAAAGAAAAGGTCTTGTTAGCAGAGACGAGAAAGCTTTCTGGTTGGGTATTTACCAGAGGTATTTCACTTGCCAAATCATGGCCAATTTTCGCGACGTGATGATTAAAGGCCTCTGCCTTGTCAGCTGCAGAACTTATCTTGTTATCACCAATTTCGATACGAGCAATAGTTTTCCTCTTGTGATGACGAGAATTTAGTTCATTGATAAGATGGAACCCAGACATAAATATAAGGAAGCGTTGACATAACTTTAATTTTGCACAAGAAAAGAAGTAAAGGAAGAATATTAAAGTTAACTGTGGAAAGCTATAAGTGAAAAGAGAGACATTACTTAGGTGAGGAGAGTGGGCAGTTGTTTGCTTTTGCATTCCTCCCCCCCCCCCCCCCCTAAAAAAATGTAGGTAAGAATAAAGAAAAAAAATTGCTTGCCTGTTTTAGGTGAGTGGTAACGTCATATCGCGCGTTATAAATTTAAAATTCACACGCAATATTAACTTTCACGCTAGTGAATAGATAACCTCCAACTATTCGCTGACGCACGTTTCCCTTTCGTAAACCGAGGTGAGTGCCATTTCTCACTATAGCTATACCAGTACCGGAATTCTTTTCAATTAAAAAAAAAAGTGTATGTCACCACACAGGGTCGATCCCAGAACCTCTTGCATGCTAGCTCCGATCACGGCAGCCGGAATTCGCTACCAGCTGGTACTTGTCACTCGGATTTGACAACTTGTGACGAAACCCGCGCCACGATAATTGGGCCCTCTTTACGAAACATAAACTTCTCGAGGAAACACGCAACAAATAAATACAACAATAAACATTTAATACAAAATGACACTCAAATAATAATATTACTTAAATAACAACAGAAAATGTACTAATTACTCTAATGTAAATAAGCTAAATATATTAAAATATAAGAAAAATTAATTACAAAGATAAAGAGAATTAATGTCACAAGTTTACAACATTAATGTCAGTGTTGATCGCCTTGTTCTTCTTTCGCGACAACGTACCAGTCACACAACGTCCTAAATGTACTTCCACACAACGTCCGAACGAACTTCCACACGACGTCCAAATCCAGTAAACTCTTAGCTCTTCAGCTTACTTCTTCTCCAGTTTACTGCTGTTCCACCTTCGATTCTCTTCAGCTTATTTCTTTTCCGACTTACTATCGTTCTTTGTGGAGCAAATTACGATTTGCCAGCAGCACTTTTTATTCGGTATTCTGCTAAATAATCCGCGGCCAATCATCTCGTACACAAGCTTTTTCCCCGACAAATGACTTCTTTGCCGTGAATTAGGATTGCTTTTGCTGAAGATTTCTCAGCAATGGTCGTACTTTTAAAAGTCAACCGCTCCCTCGTCCTACTTCTCTACAACGTTTCTTAAAACACACTAAAACCTTCTGTCTTTGATTCCGCCAAAATGTTTTTCTATACGAAGCGCAATTAACAACTAATAAACAATTACAATAAATTACTATAGAATTGATTACGCAACGACTAACATGTTACAATTTAAGAGAATAAAAGTTACGTAACAGCGACCAAGGAAATTAATGTAAACAATATACTAATAAGAAACAAAACTAATTACAAAATCGTGAAATAGACATTTCATGACACCTTCCCCCTACAATAGCTATTTTTGGGGAAGTGGAACAACAAAAATAGCATACAAAACGTGGTAATAGGAAAAGGACAATGTACTTAGGCCCTGCTAAGGGCATCCACATTACAATTTTGTTTTACCACTCTTTGTTTACCACTCTTTCTACTTCTACTTTCATGTCGTATTCCTGTAAAGTAACAATCCATCTCAGCAGTTTACGACTTTTGTCGCGGACCTGATTTAACCATACTAAAGGATTATGGTCTGTCTGCAACGTGAAAGTACGGCCATACAAATAGTAACGAAACAATTCTACACCTGTACAATTCCTAAACACTCCTTTTCTGTGGTAGACAACTTTTGCTCTCTAGGCTGAAGCTTTCTACTTGCATAAGCTATGGGGTGTTCCTCCCCGTTCTGATCTTTCTGACTTAAGATGGCCCCAAGACCTCGATTTGAGGCATCTACCTGCAAGATGAACTCTTCTTCCCAGTGTGGTGGCCTCAAAACAGGTGGTTTCTGCATAGCAGCCTTTAAATCCTGAAATGCTAATTCATGGTTAGTGTTCCATTTAACCTTAGAAGGATTCTTACCCTTAGTAAGGTCGGTCAAAACAGCAGCCCGATCAGAAAAGTTGGGGATAAACTTTCTATAGTATCCAACCAACATAAGAAAAGATCTTACCTGCTTCTTAGTGTCCAGTCTGGGGTAATCTAAAATAGCTTGAACAAAGGTTGCACGGGGCCCAACTCTATCACCACCAACCCGGTGACCAACAAAATCCACCGTTGACATTGCAATTTTGCACTTTGAGGGTCTTGCATGGAGGTTGCATTCTCGTAAACGCTGTAAAACCTGTGTAAACTCAGAAAGATGCTGTGGGAAAGAAGTGGGTGTATCGACTTCAACAACATCAATGTATGCGTCTGCAAAATCTAACCCTTCCAAGACCGTTTCAGACATCATCCTCTGAAAAGATGCCGGGGCTGTTTTCTTATCCAATGGCATAACTAGAAACTCATACAACCCTTTCGTAGTAATGAATGCGGACTTTTCAATAGTGGAGGTCTCCAATGGAATTTGCCAGTAACCTTTTGTAAGATCAATCGTACTGATATATTCTGCAGAAGCAATTTTCTCAATCATTTTCTCCATGGATGGAGTCGGATAAGCATCCATCTAAGTAACTCGATTCAATTTTCTGTAATCCACGGACAGCCTTATTGTACCATCTGACTTGGGGACAATAACAACAGGGGCCGCCCAGGGACTTGTAGAAGGACGAATTATACCCATTTCCAGCATCTTCTCAATTTCGTTGTTGACCTCCTCTTCAGGTTTCTGAGGTATCCTATAAGGTGAGTATCGGATGAGTGGAGAATCACCAGTGTCAATTTTGTGCAAAGCTACATTTGGTAAGTTTGGTTTTCCCGAAAACACGTCAGAATACTCACGCAGTAAATTCCTTACCTGCTGCCTTTGGTATTCAGTCAAGTCATCAGAAATCACTACATCTTCCCAAGTCTCCTCGTGACCGAATGGGGGAACATTGCTTTCGTGCGGCAATGACATCTCTGGGGACTCTTCCATTACTAAAGCGACCATTTCATCTCTGCTCTGCCATTTGCTAAGCAAGTTAATGTGATAAGTGCGATGCTGTTTGTACGACTTACCCGTATCCAGTTCTAGTACTTTAGTGATCGTAAAAGGTCCTTGCCATCTCATTTCTGATTTACTCCCATGCAGAGGTGGGCAAAAAAACTAAGGCTTTGCCCCCGACTTCTAAACGACGTTTTGAACTATTGGTATTGTACAACTGTTTCTGCTTACCTTCACTGTAAAAACTGACCAGTTAAGGTAACCATTTTAAAAGGTTATAACCAGTTGAAATAGATAGTTTTCATCTAAAAATAATCGGTTAAAAAGTATAACCCATTTCTTACCGGTAAGATCAACCAATGATTATTGTTATTTTAACCCTAAAAATTAGTTGTAACAATGAATGTTCAAAATAACCATTTTTTGTTGTCAAAATAAACTAATTAAGGATTTAGTTTAAAAGAGTGTAACTATTTTAAACTAGTCAATTAGAACATTTCAGAACGGCAACCATTTCTCATTTAGATACGAGTTCGTATCTTGTTTTTTTTTTTTCGGATGAAACTAAAGTTGAAATAAATTTAATCAATCATTATATTCATTTCGGTTATTCCTGAAACTAGATGATACATTAGAATACTCCGTCCATAAAACAATGCAAAGCATCGCGTCATTGTCATGTCTTAGATCAGAAACGGAGTCTTCCACAGCCTTTTCCATTTCCGTTCGGTAATGAAAGCATTTTAGGAATTTATCTTATCAGGCACTTAAAGTCACGCGGTATTGTCCTTTTGAGGTTGCGGTTTGTTTGGCTGATGCATAAGCGTTTTTAATAGCAATACCGATACGTATAATGCTAGATTTATCGCTAGTCGGTACTGGCCATAGCACGGGATTCCTTTTCTTTTCCTCTCAAAAGGATGAAGTGTAAACATTTTGTCGAATTTTGGAAGAGCGACTTTCCTGTGTACACCCGGCCAAAGATAATTATCTTTATTGATTGAAGGTTATTTGTGTTATGTTACTTAACACCTCAACGTCAAAATTTTTAGCCAATGAGAAGTAATAGAATTTCGTTCAAATCCAACATATTTAGTTGATAGTCCTTTTGGTGAGTAACCGCGTCCTTTTACACACGTAAAAGGTACGGGAAAGGCACGTAAAGGGTAGAAGCTTCAGGGAACACGAGTCACTACGTTAGCTTTCATAGACACCGCAGCGATAATTGTGCAAGAACAGTAAAGGTGGTTCTGGAATTTGAGAGAAGAAAATATCTTGGAGTAATAAGAGGTAATTGACTATTGTTGGTTTTGCTTTGATTCATCGTGCATGCTTAGGATCGTACTGATCGTAAACACATGAAATTGTTTCTTCTAAGGAAAGATGGTTACGGTTAACTATGTGACTAATTCCTTGTATTTCCAGTTACTCCCTTATGTAAGATTCTGATGTGATTGTTAGCGAGAGCTGGCGCATCGGCATGGACGTGATGGATCTGTTGGACATTATTTGCTATTGAATTGCAAAGTGAAACCGTTCGGAACAACTTCCAAAGCGTGTGAACTAAAGTCAGTTTAGAAATGGTAAGTATTTTGGCTTGTTGCTAGTTTTAGTTTAAAATATTACAGACGAGAGAAATGATAAATAAAGAAATGAGATTCGGTCCTCTTGCTGTGTATCGGCTAAATAACTGTTCTCTTGCTTCTTAATATATGCTAGAATTTGTCAGTAATCAGTAATTGTTCTCGATGAGAGCGCCTTGTGAAATCATGTGAAAACGGATAGCTACTGATCTTGTCTTGAGAAACCTGTTAGACTATCTTTACTGTCAGCAATTACTAATTCATTTATTCATTTTATTCATATAGAGTAAAGAAGTGGAAAAAGAGGTTTGGTACGCTAGTAAAAACAATAACATCACCAATGCCTATCAGAAGCACTGTGTGAGTCAAGACTATGGATGAACTTAAATTGCGTGGCTCGAATGCACGACGGTTTACAGAATTCTATAACCGACGGTATTCTTATCCAGCGGCTACCGTTTAGGGTACTTTTATGGCACCAATATGGAGTTTTCAACGGATATATCGGTGGGCATGAACGGAACGTTTTCCTTTTTTATATTTTTTTTTTGTCATGTAAGACCGGATGTAAGAACATTGTATGCTAGGTTGCATGAATTTCGAGAAAAATATTGACTACCTGTGTTTATATAATTATAGTAACGTTTGATGTGCAGATATTGTAACCCGTTTTGGGGTTGAGGACAAATGTTAAAACAACTATTAAAGATGTTTAAAAGTACTATTTTTGTGAAGGTATTGTAATCCATTAATTATCAGTTAAAACGGCCCATTTTTTATAACCGATAAGGAATGGTTATATCTACCACCTGTTAACTATTTTAAATCGGTTACCACAGATTCATGGTAGGATCCAAAAAAACAGGGTTAGCACAACTATAAGAAATGGTTATTTTAACCAATAATTATGTGTTGACAAGGTTTGACTGTTTTTAAAAGTTAATATGACCGAAAACCTACAGTCATTTTTAAACAAAATAATTAAGGTCATAGCAACCTATTTTTAATGGGTTGAAAAAATCCGTGTGGGTGAGATTAGAAACAACCATTGTTAAAAGGTTAATGTAACCTTTTTAAAATGGTTGTTTCAACTGATATGCAAAATGGTTAAAACGAACGATTATCTTTGGGTCACTATAACCCCCCCCCCCCCCCCCCCCCCAAAAAAAATAGTTACCTCCGATTCAAACTATAACCATTGTTGTTTGGTTGTTGTAACTGGTCCGTTTTTACAGTGTTGTGCCTGCTTCAGGTTCTCTTGGAAAACTTGTTGCATGGTTGCAAGTCGTCTCCGGATCTCAAGAACATGAGTGATGAGATTGTCTTCTGAAGACGTTCTTTCCAACTAGGTCTCCTAGATAACCGCGAGAGGACCTCTCACCGTACGGCCATAAAGCAATTCAAAAGGAGAGTAACCAGTAGATTCACAAGGAACTTCTCTGTAAGCAAAATGCAAGTATGGGAGATACTTATCCCAGGTCTGAACCCGTTCTTGAACAAACTTCTTCAACATACCTTTTAAAGTACCATTGAATCTCTCCGCAAGACCATTTGCCTCAGGATGGTATACTGATGTTTTGATCTTAGGCCTGTTCCAAACGTCGTGCTACTGCCGTGCCGAACTCAAATGAATTTGGCTCGGCAGTGGCACGACGATAGCACGGCAGCGGTTTCAAACGTCGAAACCTAATACAGTCGCGCTAAATTCAAAAGACAAAACAAACCATCCATCCAGCGGTATCGCCCCATCCAAAATCAACTTTTTCTTATAGTACTCACTTACTCACTACTACAGATCACATCTACAAAATCATTGACATGTAGCTCTTCCCAAACGCTTCTCCGTCCCTTTCGCTTCTTTTTTCGATTCTTTTTCGTCGAGCTGCCCACTTCACTCTGTTCACTGACCCCTGTATCGGATTCGCTTGAATCTTTGTCAAATTCGCTTTGCTCTTTGTCGTTATCTGGAGAATAGCTGTCGAACGATGCAGGTGAATATCTCCTTGAAAAGGCTTGGTGAACGTCGGTGGAGTTATTGTCACCGTCGGATTCCTCTTCTCCCAAGTTTTCGGGCAAATCGGGTAAATCTTTGCGCGACGACGCCATTTTGTTTTTCTGTTTTTGATTTGTGCGCTTGCGTAATAGTATGCAAATAATGCAAAATACATTAAATTAATTTATGAATTGAGTTCGGCGCGGCAATAGCACGCCGTTTGAAACCAAGTCGTGCTACTGCCGTGCGGCACGGCAAGGCCTTCCATGCTAAGTAGTCGTGCCGAACCTAATTCAGCCGTGCCGAGCCGAATGGCTACAAACGGCGTGCTACTGCCGTGCCTAAATTGAAATGACACTTTCATTTGAGTTCGGCACGGCAGTAGCACGACGTTTGGAACAGGCCTTAGTGATCCCTAATTGATCATAAAGCTGAGCCAAAAGTTTACTCATGAAATTGGAGCCCTGGTCAGACACTATCTCATCGGGAATACCCACCCAAGAGAAATACTGAATCAATGCATCTGCGACTGACGTCGAGTTCTTTGAACCCAAGGGTATGGCTTCTGGATATCGTGAAGCATAATCTGCGATTGTTAAAATGTACTTATAACCAGTAGTTGTTCTAGGTAATTCCCCTACGATGTCTATAGCAATTTTATTAAATGGCTCGGTAACAATTTCCACCGGTTTGAAAGGGGCCCTTCTAGATTTCAACTTCCTGGCTACCACCTGACATTGTGGGCAAGTTGCACAATATTTACGCACATCAAAACTTATACCAAGCCAGGAAAAGTGCGCAGCTATACGTTCTAACGTCTTCTTACTACCCATATGACCTGACAAGGGGATTGTATGTCCAGCCCGTAAGATTTCGTTCCTATAGGATTCTGGCACCACAATTTGGTCTACATACCTCGTTCCATTGTGCTCGTCTGAGAGATTTTTGCGATGCATCAAGAGGTCATTAGCGAAAAAGTAACCATCTGATTCTATTGGTGCTACTTCAGTTGCCTCATTGCGTACTTTCTCGAGAGTTACGTCTCAAGTTTGACCCGCAATCAGCTGTTTTCTGTTCCTATCTAGGATGTTTACTGGAATGGTATCCTTACCCACATCATCACTCTCAGCATTCTTCTTACCCGTTTCTTCCTTTACCTTGCCCTCAAAGAGTATTCGCAGATCACCTTCTTCTGGACCTTCAGCTTTGGTCTCTTTCTTCGACAAGCTTTTAACTGCAAGCAAGCTTTCTCGATCAATTAACTCGTCTGCTCTCAACTGGGCTTCTTCTAGTGCTCTCTGTCTTCGAGTCATCACGAAGGCCTCTTGTTCACAAATTTCATCAGCCGAAACAGTTTTCTCCCACTGGTCCAAAATGTTCTGCCTCGAAAGTGTTTTCCCAAACGAAGACCTGCCAAGTAAACAATCTACAGGTAGCTTATCCAAAACTCCCACCAATTCTACATGTTTACCTTGTTTGCTGTCAAATTCGACCTTTGTAAGAGGAACTGTGAGACGTTCTTCTGCCGCTGTTAATACTATGATTTTATTACCTGTCAAGGCTGCACTGCTTACATATCTTCTGTGTACTAGGGTTCTTGTACACCCAGAGATAACAACCATGTCTGTAATTTTCCCGTTTATTTTACCCCTAACATTGCAAGGAGGAAACTCGGTCTGTTCTGAGCTGAGAGGTGTCATGCACAACAGGTACCCTCGCGAAGGCTTCCCACGGCCCTTTCCACAGTTGAACGACATATGACCCACCTTACCATATTTATAACACTTTATTTCAGACTTTGTGGTCCTACACACTGTAGGAAGGGTAGCTTTGGATTTTTTTCTCGGTTTTGCTCTTGTTTGCGTTCTGACAATGGACCGTCCGCTTTGCTAATCGTCTTTTTGTTTTTCCCATTTTTCTCACCAGAGCCGGTTAATACATACTTGCCTCCAACAAGTGGCCCTTTTCTAGACTGTACATGTAAGTTAGCTAGATTACCAAGTTCTTCAGCAGTCTTTGGTTTCTGCTCCTTTAACCAAGGTCTTAGTTCAGGGCTTACCGCATCAAGAGGTCGCTCTATCATTATTTGTTCGATGATCTTCTCTGCATATCTGACTGGATTTGCTTAAACATACCTGCAAAGAGCTTCGAGATGGTGGGCTGTGCCCGCTTCCCCAGGCCATCCCCCTGGCCAGCCCATTGCAACTTGAGGAGCACAGCTGGACCTCTGCTCCTTCAGGGGTTGGCCCTCTGTCCAATGGCCCTGATTCCACTGAGAAAAGCAGCTCAGCCCACAGTCGACAATCAACACTAGAACATGCAAGATTCACAGAGAAAAACACTCAGTGTACCAAAATCTAACCCCACCCCTCCCCCCTTGCTTTTCAAAGCTAGCCGCCAGCCAACCACCAGCTGGTAGCCCTGTCCCTGGGCCAGGTCTGGGCATCAGTCTTGACGCGTACCCCCCTCACGTTTTGACCAGCGCTGGAGGTCCAGTGCGGCCGGAGGCCGCACTGGACCGAAAAGTCTGCGGTATATTTTTCAAAATCTACTCAGATATATATTAATGATAGGATATATAATAAGGACCGCGCGGCACCCGTATAGATGGTAATTAATTGATATTTATGAGTATTATGGTGTGCCGGTAGTAGGCAATACTGCCGATAAGCCAAAGCCCCCTGGGTATACACCCTTTAAAAGGGTAATTGGGAGGGTTTCCACGGCATCAAGAAAATCTTGACCCCGGTGGGATTTGAACCCACGACCTCCGGATTAGATCTACCGACGACGCCAGACTGGAGCAGGTCGGGGTAATTTAGATGGTAAATTGCGAGTTCTACGTCAAATCTGATAGTTGCACATTGTACCTTTTCATAATTAAGCGAATCGATTTCTCTTTCCTTTGTTTCAAGATCTCTTTTAAAATTTCTCAGTTGCTCCTCTAAATATCTATGGAAAGAGATTAAAAGAATTGATACACGATCCAAGAAAAAACTAAATTAAAAACAAAATGGAAATACATATAAATGACATGTAAGAGTATTGAGACTTTAAGAGGCCGTCTCCCTTAAACCGTTCCACTCGATTTTGGACTCCAAAATAGTTTTCCTTCATATTTCTGTCACAGGTAGTACTATCTATCCTTACTACTAAAATGCAGTTAAAATGATCAGAAAGTTTGTTTCTCTCCTCTTTGGAGCATTTATCGATTACCAGTGTCAAGAAGTGATGAAACGGCCATTTTTCACGAGTTCTAACACAGGATATTAAACGTTCGTTAAAAATACTTCGCGCCGATAAAACCCCAAAAATTTGTACACATTCAGTCAATTTTTATCAGTTCTTACTGCTGACATGTCATTTGGTTACTTTCTTGTTCAAAATCGGAAGACAACTACAATATTTATAGAACACCTTCAGTAAATTATGCGAACATCGCGAAAATATGGTCCTAAATCTTGCCTTATTTTTCACTTGTGGCAAATAGACCAGGCCTAAATTGCCATTCTAGTTTTAGATTAAGACCTTCTCAGTTGAATTATGAAATAAAATCTGCGGCACAACGCGATATTGAGAAATAAGTTCGAACGAATTCTTGGCTATTTTCACGGATTAAGTATTGCGTGACACACTTCACATTCCAGTCCGAGTCTTGTTGCCTGACACTTTGATGCTTTGTTGATGAATATTTTCCGCCTAACGACAAGGGAAAACGCATTGAAATTCTACAAATGGCAACTTGTTTTTCCTTGTTTCGGTAAGTTGAAACCAAATACGGTGTTTCGTTTCCTGACCATTAAATAATGAAAAGTCGATTCGTGTCCTTCGTGATTATATTTACCACTCACCTTGTTGACCTTGTAGTTCCTGATGACATTATGAGAATTTACCGCTGAAACTTTCGTGGTTATCGTACACAAGCACAAGTATGGTACTCAGTGGCTACAATTATAATGATCCAGTAGGTCTGTCTTGAAAGGAGAGTCGATGACGAAAAGAGATTTGAATAAATCCTCCTGTATGTAATCATTCAATACTCGGGTTGCGTTACCGCCCGTGGGGGAGGGGGGACTGGGGTTACACCATAAATTGCGAGTGCTGCGGTTCTAAGATTTTGCCGCTATTGTAGGATAAAGGACACGATAACGAGCGGAGAGCGGACATTAAAATACGGGCAACACGATTTTGAGGTCTCTGAAGCTTTGATGACTTGCCCCATACACAAATGCAACAGTCAAAGCGGGGCTGGACTAAGCTATTATATTTTAAATCATATATTAAGAAGTGCACGATTTTGTATTCGTTTAATTTAGGGATCAAACCAGGATTGCACTCCCAAAAGGAGCAAAGGGGATCCTTTTCTAAAGGACTGAGAACCTTACTTAACCGTATGCCGCGGCACATCAGGCTGTACAGGTCTACATAGCCCACAAAAAACGAGAATGCCTCTGGGCGTTACCGTTTGCAGGAGTGATAACGCAATTCACCATGCTTACCTAGAAGGCTAACTTACAAGTTTCGAACAGATACACGAAAGAGTATCCAGTAAGTCTATCTTAAAAGGAGAGTCGATGACGAAAAGACATTTGAATACATCCTTCTGTATGTGATCATTCAATACTCGGGTTGCGTTACCGCCCGTGGTGGAGAGAGTGGGGGAGGTGGGTGGAGGGGGTACTGGGGTTACACCATGCTGCATGCATGAAGTTACGGCATGTATTTACATACAAGGCGATGAGAAACCAACATTGAAATGGTCACTTTTCAACAAAAATAGAAGAGAAGGATATTTTTCTTTCTTCGTTACCTGAAATCATGCGGTTTCGGCAAAAAGCGGCTTATGGCGGAACCAGAATTTCCATGTGGCAGGATATTTTCCATCGACACCGGCGCGATCTGACCAATTCAGAATGGCTTTACCCCTTCTACAGGACGAACCTCAGCTAATAGGTAAGTTTCGATGCGAATAAGTGTCGTTCGGCGTCATAATTTTTAGAATTGGCTCATTAGGATCCATATTTCATAATATCAATAAACTATCAATGTAACCAAGACCATTGGGTCCCATTGGCATTGAGCATGTCTTTGACTTCTGCCTGGTCGAATAATGAATATTGGGAGATCAGACATTGCGTCGAGTTAGACTTTTAGCTTTGATGTTGTTTATCTGCTTTATAACTTCAAGAAATGAACCCTCGCGAAATTGATAAATTCAAGATCTTTTTGGGTAGTGGCGATTAATGTCTATGAACCGTTTTCAAAAATGTTCGTTGACGCACCACTCGGATGACAAGGATTGAATTTTGTCATCTATTGTTTAATTGAGCTGGCCATTTCGGTCATTTCGGGACAAATTAAATGAATGGGTTGAGAAATAAAAAAATTACAAGAAAACGGCCTTGTAGAGTTTTCGTTATAATCATGCTTTCCGATATTTCCATTTTTTCCTTTCATTTAGAGTGAGTTAGAGAGACTAATTATTAGAGAGCTTAATATTACAACTAGATCAGGGAAACGCTCAGTCATGAACAAAAACAGCTCAAATTGTGTCTTTTACTATCTTACATTAACACTGAAACCAAAATAGCACCTGCTACCAAACCCAAGAACCAATTGATCTGAACTTTAAGCTGATACACTGAATATAGTTTACATCATCATTATTATCATTGTGCCATCTCTGTCAGGGCCCGCGCAGAGGGAGGGGCTCCCCCCCCCCACTTTTTACAGTAGAAAGAAAAAATAATTAGAGCTTAGGTAAATAAGCAAGTAAAGAAAGAAATAAAGGTTTGGTTTGTAAACGCTAATGGCAGTGGTACTGATTTGGAGTAAATTATATTGCTTCAAGCAGGACTGATTTGTTAGTAAATCTAAAGGTCTAGTTCTAAATGTTTAGTATGCTTATACTGTAAAAGCATTACAATAATATAGCAAGGCCGATAAGTACTATGTGAAAAAGTAACTTTGCAAGACACCAACACGACCAGAACGATAAAGCAGGGTTCCGATCGCGGACAGCCATTCCGTCCTTTTTGGGACTCATCAGCGTGGTGTAGCAAATCTAAATAACGCGATCTCGATAGCCAGCACAAATAAATTGCAATAATCCCTTGTAGATCCTGCTAGGTTAGCACCATTGTTGTTTGCGGTCTTGGGACCGTTGCTGTTTCAAGTTGTAAAAACATTGCACCTTAACACACTGTTTGTTGATTTTAAATCCGCCCTCCGATATCTGAGAGTAACTAAAACCCTAATTTTCCCAGGATAGCATGCCTCCGCTCCCCCCCCCCCCAAAAAAAAAAATCTGGCTCACGCTTGAGCCCCCCCCCCCCCCCCCCCCCACGCAAAATCTTGCTGCGCGGGCCCTGTCTGTGAACGTCAAGAATGTTTAGGTTGCAATGCTTACTGATTCCGAACCTCTCTCGTCATCTAAGGAAGCCACAGCTGTTGTTTCCTTCAGCGCAGCATATTCGATTTTCTTTTTTGCATTAATTATGTTTGAATTGGTATGTCTTATTCTATTCAAAATTATACAGACAAGATGGAGGATAACCAAAGGAAAAGAGCACTACTTTTATGTCGAACGCTAAATGCTTTTTTAAGCAGAATCCATTGACTCTGTGATGGAAGCAATTACAATTTATAACCGATGTTTATAATGTAACCCTAAACGACGTGGAGATCGGTGCCTGAACTTGTTTATTATTATCTAAAGAGCGGTTTTCAATTGAATGTCCTACAATGTGGGCTGCACTGGCATACTACGAAGCTAATTTAAGAACAATACATCTAAGAAAAAGGAAGCGTTAAGATAAGCAGTTAAGACAGTCACTATCCCGGCAGTAGAATTAGACTCCCGAATCATGAGAACAGTTATTCTCAAAGGAAAACAAGGAAAGGACGATATGTATTGCATTCGTTGGGAAATTTATGCTAGGCTTCACTTTATCACTTTTGTTTGTGGGAAAAACTCCAACAGAGACACTTTTAGGGATAACACTGTCGATAAGGGATAAGGGATAAGGGATAACTGTGCCCAGAGTTACAGGGATAAGGGATAACTGAGCCCCCCCCCCTCCCCCCCTAACAGGGTATCATTAGCCGAAACGTCTATGGAAGTAACATAAAAGAACCATTCAGTGTCAAACCACAAAAGAAACCAACACTGGTACTCTTCTTAAACAAAACGAACCAACTCTGCTTTTCGACATTTGGCGAGACAGGAGATTTCAAAATGGCTTAGCATGACTTTAGTACTAGTTTTCCCCTTTTGAAATACTCACAGAGTGATAAACATAAAAACATATTGGATATTTAAGGCCGACGTCGTTCTCGAGACTCGTGTGCGTGCCAACTGATTTGTAGACCTATGGAAGAGCTATGTGGTTGTTCCTAGAGTGCAGATCCTTAATGGACAACCAGGCTGCCAGAAAGAGACGCTCGGAAAATTGGCCTCATATCCAGCCACATTGACGGTCAGTGAAATCCATCTGATGATTTTTTTTTTTCTAAAAAAAAAATTGGTCTCGCAGGTTAAAAATCTGGCAGCCGTTGGCTGATGTGAACCTGCGTTACTAATTTACAATATATACATCTAATTGTTTTCGTGGACGTGACAGGAGACCGAACATCAAATCAAATGTTAACAGTTTTAAACGGTTTGTAGACGACTTTAACCTGTCGTTGTTAAGATGCGACCAATCTTTTCGGAAACATCTTGAACATAAAGAAGTACCGCGAGACCAATAGTTTGTTAATCAGTTGGTGGTTTAGACAGCGATCAGTCGCATTTGTTTGTGAAGGATGATGGATAGTTGTTCTCGTGCAATACGGTCTTATGTTATCACCTGACTACAATTGCACATTTTTTAAGTGCCAGTATTGTCAAGCCACAAGTCGGTAACATTGGAAAACCGATCTTGACAATTTTTTTTTTCAGACTCAAGGGACCTACCTGCGAAACTGTAAAGAATAAGAAATCTTCACGAGTTTCCCAATCATCCAAACTAAGCGACACGACAAGGTCCCCGTAGGCTAATATCGTGCGCACTACTACTACTGCACAAGCGATATGTTATTTTAGCTCCTTGCTCCTAAAGAGCTATTTACAATGTCGCTCAAGGGTGTTCACAACGAAGTGGAACTCAAGCGCTATCACAATTGCACAGTACTCTTTCGTGTATCTGTTCGAAACTTGTAAGTTAGCCTTCTAGGTAAGCATGGTGAATTGCGTTATCACTTCAAACGGTAACGCCCAGAGGCATTCTCGTTTTTGTGGGCTATGTAGACCTGTACAGCCTGATGTGCCGCGGCATACGGTTAAGTAAGGTTCTCAGTCCTTTAGAAAAGGATCCCCTTTGCTCCTTTTGGGAGTGCAATCCTGGTTTGATCCCTAAATTAAACGAATACAAAATCGTGCACTTCTTAATATATGATTTAAAATATAATAGCTTAGTCCAGCCCCGCTTTGACTGTTGTATTGGTGTATGGGGCAAGTCATCAAAGCTTCAGAGACCTCAAAATCGTGTTGCCCGTATTTTAATGTCCGCTCTCCGCTCGTTATCGTGTCCTTTATCCTACAATAGCGACAAAATCTTAGAACCGCAGCACTCGCAATTTATGGTGTAACCCCAGTCCCTCCCCACCTCCCCCACTCTCTCCACCACGGGCGGTAACGCAACCCGAGTATTGAATGATTACATACAGGAGGATTTATTCAAATCTCTTTTCGTCATCGACTCTCCTTTCAAGACAGACCTACTGGATCATTATAACTGTAGCCACTGAGTACCATACTTGTGCTTGTGTACGATAACCACGAAAGTTTCAGCGGTAAATTCTCATAATGTCATCAGGAACTAAAAGGTCAACAAGGTGAGTGGTAAATATAATCACGAAGGACACGAATCGACTTATCATTATAATATTTAATGGTCAGAAAACGAAACGCCGTATTTGGTTTCAGCTAACCGAAACAAGGGAAAAAAAGACGGCCATTTGTAGAACTTTAATGCGTTTTCCCTTATCGTTAGGCGGAAAATATTCATCAACAAAGCATCAAAAGTGTCAGGCACAAGACTCGGACTGGAATGTGAAGTGTGTCACGCAATACTTTATCCCTGAAAATAGCCAAGAATTCGTTCGAATTTATTTCTCAATATCGCGTTGTGCCGCAGATTTTATTTCATAATTCAACAGACAAGGTCTTAATCTAAAACTAGAATGGCAATTTAGGCCTGATCTATTTGCCACAAGTGAAAAATAAGGCAAGATTTAGGACCATATTTTCGCGATGTTCGCATAATTTACTGAAGGTGTTCTATAAATATTGTAGTTGTCTTCCGATTTTGAACAAGAAAGCAACCAAATGACATGTCAGCAGTAAGAACTGATAAAAATTGACTGAATGTGTACAAATTTTGGGGGTTTTATCGGCGCGAAGTATTTTTAACGAACGTTTAATATCCTGTGTTAGAACTCGTGAAAAATGGCCGTTTCATCACTTCTTGACACTGGTAATCGATAAATGCTCCACAGTGGAGAGAAACAAACTTTCTGATCATTTTAACTGCATTTTAGTAGTAAGGATAGATAGTACTACCTGTGACAGAAATATGAAGGAAAACTATTTTGGAGTCCAAAATCGAGTGGAACGGTTTAAGGGAGACGGCCTCTTAAATGGGCTCGAAACACATCATTGTTATTGTTATTATTAGTATTATATACATTATAACATAACTAATAATTTTTCTAACGTCCTTCCAGATTGTGTTATATCTTTTAGTATAAGCAGCTAGATATTGCAACCAAAGCCTGGTGTAAAACTCAGGTGGGGGTGATTTGTCGTCGTTTTTTGGTCAGCCTTGTTTAAGTATGGAAAAGCTGTGAAAGTTATAGCCATGGTAGGCTGGTTTACGGTTACCGTACTTAAATTGCGAGCCTTCATATATAATAACAATTTAGAGTCGATAGACAGGTTTAATAAATTATGTATGCTTTGGTTTCGAGATTTAAATTTATATTACTTTATCTGAATATTGGAAAATTATAACCAACAGTTTCACAAAAAATGCTATCCTGGCGTGGGTTTTTTTTCTCCACAATCTCAGTGTCAACCGGGATGTAATTTTTACAGTTTTAACATCTGATTTACTATATGAGATAAAACCAACCATCTTACAATATAAATTTCAATTTCAAAAAGGAATAGAACAACATCTATTAGATAAATAAAACAAACAATTTGTGTAGATTAAAGGAGCTCTGTCACGTGGATTTCGCAGATTTTTGGTCTAAGCTGTTCTGAAATCAGTGGTAGACAACTTAACCCATGAAAATCAATACCTTTGAACATCTAAAGCAAGATATAACCTTAATATATGGATAGAAATCTAACTACGGCTATAAATATTGATCTTTTGCAGAAGTTCGAAAACTACTTGAAAAGTTTAGCTAAACTTTTCAAGTTGTAACCATTTCCATCCAAGCCATCTGCAGCTAAAGACGCTTGTTAACAGTTTAGGTTCTCAAATATAGCATTTGTTAATTAAAATGGACTATTATTTTTTGGTTTCCTTCTACACAAATATAAATTTTGGCTGTTCAAAAATCTGTTCAAATCCGTGACAAAGCCCCTTTAAATGCTTGATTTTAATAACCCAAAGAAGGTATAGTGTTCTACTGTATTATGAAACGCATCCTACCATTAACATTTGAGTGCTTCTTAATAAAGAACCTAGAACATTGTGCCTTTTGGGATCATTAAAATGTATCAAATTAAAGGTGTAAGATATGCTAGCTGAATGGCATCAAAAATATCATTCTTCAGAGGAGACCAAGGAGGGAGTTAAACCAGGGGTGGATCCAAAGTAGTTCAAGTGATTTGCAGAAATCACTCAAATGTTTCCAAATATTTGCGTTTTTTATTTCTCAGGTTCGTTATGTAGTTCAAAAAATTAATTATCCTTCTTGTTTTATTGTTTATTATAAAATAAAACAAAGAAAAACGCGTCGTATCTCGTTATTCCGTTGATTAAACAGCAAATCCAGCCCTTCCCGAGCGAATTCGACGAGTCTCGCTCGCGCGCTTTCGTCCTTTGTCGATACTTCCAGATCAACGCGAAAAAATTCGTAGGCACGACTGGAAAAAAATTGTACGCAGTGGGTGGGACTGGGGGGTATATGGATCTTTTCACAAATCACTCAAAATTGTCCGATTGGTCAGAAACACTCGCATTGTCTTGTGAACTACTCAAACTCCGTTGTGATTGGCTATCCAGGCCGCAAACTACCGTGCAAACTAGTGACAATCGTATATAAAGGGAAGCCTCTCCCCGAAAGTCCTTCGTTTTTTCATGTTCCGACAAGAGTTCATGGTAACTTGCTATGGAGGAAGACAGGATTTCAGAGATTTCAATTCATAAACCATGATTCGAGGCGATCCCAGTTTGAAAGAGGATTGGCTCAGTACGATGTTGGCTTGCTTTTCAAGGAAGTCATAACATATTCGGACCAGGACAAGCTCAAGTTCATAGAGAATATAATTTGTGGAACCAGGTGAGCTATTTGACTTCCCAGCGTCAGTTGAATATTCGAATCAAACTGTCATTTTGTGTAGAGCTGGCCGCTGAAACGATTCCCCTGGCTAGCATACTCTAAATATCTTGATGGTGCATTTTGTTTATCGTATGTTTCATTTGAGGTCCATTGCGGGCGAAATACGAATAAACTTCTCAGACAAATTGTACAAGTATTATATCCACAGTCTCACATTTTCGACGTCCGCCAGTGGGAAATGTTAGTTGCATAATTTAGCAGTGTTTCTGTGTGATTGCAATTGCGAATTTTCTCTTTGGACCGGAGCAACTATAATTTTACCAGCTCCGTTCGTCATGTGGCTTCCTCCAGTATCGACTTTAGAAGATATTTTTTTGGAAACTAAACTTGTGAACACCACTTTGCGAACGGTATTTTGAACAACTGATTTATTCTCCTACGTGTGTCGTCTGACTGTCGCAGACTTCTTCAGGGAGTTTTACAAATGAAAATTTATTTATATATAGTATAAACCATACAAATCATTTTACGGGTTATTTTAATGGATTTACGTATAGGAAACAAGTTAAATATTTACGCAAGGCTTTACTGAGTTGTAGCATATGCGTGACATATTTCTTTTGACATATGCGTGACATATTTTATATTTTTGGGGATCTCAGATTAAGTACTAAATTGAGTTCCAAAATAATTTGGGCTGTAAAGCGTTAAGAAATAGGAAAGATTTTTTGTACAGAATCATGCTTTCTGTGGAGGTGCCGTTAGAAATATACAGCAAAATTGAATTCTGAGGACACTAAATTTCAAATTTTCCTGAGCTTGTATCATCACCGATCGGCAAACCTTATTTCATTTGTAGCTGTTAAATTGAGATTTCGAGTCTGCAGTGAGTGTTGCACTTTATCAGTTATCGAATAAATTTGGCATAAAGTTAAGAAGTGATGTCTGTCGTGACTGCAGACGAAGCAACCGATTATTAGCAGTTTTGAAACATCTGTTGAAAAGGTGAGCCATCTTAAACCTTTTTTAAGCGATGATCGATTAATCTCGCCGTGCGAGTGGACAGGATCTGTTGTTGTCTGTTGTCTGTTGCCTGTTGTGATCAACCGGTCTGTAGATTCGAACCGAATACTGGGAAAAGAAATCAAGTCAACTCAACAAGAAATCGTCGCATAGAACTCAAAGCAAAATACTCCTGGGCCGTTAGAAAGGACTAATTTAAAGCATAAACGAAAGAAACAAATTATATTTGATGCGTTCTATAAGATTTAGTAAACAGAAATCTCTCCATTCTTTAAAACAAAAGGTGTAAACAATTTTAGACAGCGTTTGACCTTGCATCGTATATCGTATATCGTATGTCACGCCAAGATAACGCAATTTTTGTTGAACAATCATTCAGCACAGAAGTTGTCAGTTACTTTTATGTACCCTAATTTTTTGACAAATGTCCTGAAAATTATCAAAGACCCCTTGTGAAACGTCATCGCTTCTGCATGCATCGCGTGCCGTTTATTAGTTAAGTTGGTGCAAATCACTCATCTAAAATCCTGGATCCACCCCTGGTTAAACGGCATGTTAAAGATGAAGTCAAAACACCAGACACTAGCCATGCAAGGTAACAAATAATCGAATATTTACGCATCTGATCTGTTCATTCAGCTAGCATATCTTACACCTTTAATTTGATACATTTTAACTCCCTCCTTGATCTCCTCTGAGGAATGATTTTTTCCTTCGATATCTTCTTTTGATGGTCTGATAAACCAAAACACGAAGCAAACTTGGATAGCAAAGATTATAACAATAGTAAAAAATAATAAACAAAGCATTTGTTTTCCTAACCATATACTGATCCTAATAGATTTGGAACGTAGCCTACCATATCAGACCCCCCATATCAGGCCCCGACCTACCATATCAGGCCCCGACATACCATATCAGGCCCCGACCTACCATATCAGGTCCCTGTAACATGCGGCCAATATAATCACTTTTTGTACTTATACACTGAATAGCTGTGTGTTATTTACCTAACAAAGGTTAGCAGATACGTCATTTATGAAATATTTACTCCCGAATCCCTGAATGTGACGAAAAGCTAGCTGAGAGCACTGTAAGAGAAACACGCAATGCGTTCGGAAATCGGATCCTGTTGGAGTGTTTATCTGACCTGTTGCCTGACCTCTAATTTGATATGTATTTTTTAAAATAGTTTATGTTATTAGCAACCTAAATATTCCTTTTAGAGAGCGTCAGCTTTTCTTTGTTTGTTTTTATGGCCTCTAATAACGGTGAGGGTTTCAAATGTACAATTTCACCTTGCCTGCCAAAATGCGAAAGTTAGTCTCTGTATATCATTCAATAGAGGAATTAAGAGCGGCGAAAACGATTTCTCGGCGGCTAGGTCAAAGAAACGAAACGCAAATTGTTCAAACACGGCTACAACATCTAAAATTTTAGTACATTTAAGAACTCTTCTTCGGCGAAAAATTTACGCGAAATTTAATCCACCTTTATCAAAAAGGCTTTTGTCTTATGAAATTGCATTATATTTGGGCACCAAATGTCTTTTGTTAATTCTAGTTTCGGTAAAATGCACTGTAAACGGAAATTCTGGAATTTTAAAAGCCATGTTGAATTGAAGCCATTCTTGCTTGAATGCTCTGTTGTGAAAGAAATAGTCCATTTATAACGAATACAAGTGATCGTTTATGAATGGCTTGTATAAAACCGAGGACCCCCAAGGACAGAAAATATTCGAACATTGGGTTCATTCGGCTGTAGAATGAGACATTAATCTATTTACCAACATTATCTATACCAACATTTATTAGACACAATCACTCTGTGCACTTTTACGGGATGAAAATTATGGTACGTGCAGAAGGTCTTAAGCCATGTTGCTATTACGTACAATGGCAATTATAAACCTTTCTGTGAGTGGTCAGTGTTGTTTTATCGTCAACTTTCAACTTTTCAACTTTATAGCTTTCATAATCTATTACAATGTATACTATTTATCATCTATTATTACTATTTTGTTGTTTCGGGGCTTGTATGTCGTGATTTCGGGGCTTGATATTGTATGTCGTGATTTCGGGGCTTGATATTGTATGTCGTGATTTCGGGGCTTGATATTGTATGTAGTTGTTTCGGGGCTTGATATTGTATGTAGTTGTTTCGGGGCTTGATATTGTAAGTCGTGATTTCGGGGCTTGATATTGTATTTCGTGATTTCGGGGCTTGATATTGTATGTAGTCGTTTCGGGGCTTGATATTGTATGTCGTGATTTCGGGGCTTGATATTGTATGTAGTCGTTTCGGGGCTTGATATTGTATGTCGTGATTTCGGGGCTTGATATTGGCCGTTTTTATACTAGAGACGCGTTACCCGTCTGGACGAGCTTCGGCAAACATTTTGTAATTCGTCCGGTTATCCGTCTCTAGTATAAAGACGGGCACAAGACGCGTTACCCGTCTATACGAGCTACTTTTCGAAACGCGTCTTGAACGACGGATTTCGAAAAGTAGCTCATCTGGACGGGTAACGCGTCTTGTGCCCGTCTTTATACTAGAGACGGATAACCGGACGAATTACAAAATTTTTGCCGAAGCTCGTCCAGACGGGTAACGCGTCTCTAGTAAAAAAACGGCCATATGTAGTTGTTTCGGGGCTTGATATTGTATGTAGTTGTTTCGGGGCTTGATATTGTATGTAGTTGTTTCGGGGCCTGATATTGTTTGTGGTTGTTTCGGGGCTTGATATTGTAAGTCGTGATTTCGGGGCTTGATATCGTATGTAGTCGTTTCGGGGCTTGATATTGTAAGTCGTGATTTCGGGGCTTGATATTGTATGTAGTTGTTTCGGGGCTTGATATTGTATGTCGTGATTTCGGGGCTTGATATTGTATGTAGTGGTTTCGGGGCTTGATATTGTATGTAGTTGTTTCGGGGCTTGATATTGTATGTAGTTGTTTCGGGGCTTGATATTGTAAGTCGTGATTACGGGGCTTGATATTGTATGTAGTTGTTTCGGGAATTGATATTGTATGTGGTTGTTTCGGGGCTTGATATTGTATGTAGTCGTTTCGGGGCTTGATATTGTAAGTCGTGATTACGGGGCTTGATATTGTATGTAGTTGTTTCGGGGCTTGATATTGTATGTGGTTGTTTCGGGGTTTGATATTGTATGTCGTGATTTCGGGGCTTGATATTGTATGTAGTCGTTTCGGGTCTTGATATTGTATGTCGTGATTTCGGGGCTTGTTTTTCACTGTCACGCAATAAAAAAATAAAATCGAAACCATTCAACGACAGAAGTTATGGATTTCAGATGTTATAGAAGATAAGCAGATAAACCATTTGTCCAAATCACAGGTCTGTGCGGCGCACCGTTTGCGAGTTATTTGCCGAAACTTTCCACGCAAATTTATAAAGCTCAGTATGGAGACGCCATATTTGTGCCCTTCCGAGGGGCACAAACATGGCCGCCGTAATGTCAGAGAAAACATCTGGAACTTAATTTTGCTGTTAATAGCGACTACTTTTGACTCATGATCTATTATACTTTTACATAAACAGCACTTAGTACATTGGGAATGTTCAATCTGCAAAAATGAAAAGGAAAGGCCTTTTTTGAATCAAAACAGCGCTGTCACGGCACTCAGCTTGATATCACATACGGCGGACAACTCAAATATTCAAAATGCTCTGTTTTCAAAACGAAGGGCACAACCAAGTTGGAAATTTGCAAAAAGATATATTTTTAATTTATCTTACACCTAGTGACATCGAAAGTTTAGCAGGCCTACTGAATTTTGATTTCAGAATTTTATGACGTGACATGAAAACCAAGAATTGTATGTGGTTGTTTCGGGGCTTGATATTGTATGTCGTGATTTCGGGGCTTGATATTGTATGTGGTTGTTTCGGGGCTTGATATTGTATGTGGTTGTTTCGGGGCTTGATATTGTATGTAGTGGTTTGGGGGCTTTGTAGTATCCGTTCCTCCGCACGCTATGCGGACCTATCTTGTATCACGTGATATCGCATTAAATCAGTTCTATCCAACATGGCGTGTGTTCACTGACTATCCTACATTTGGCGACGAGGATCGCGGATTACAAGAAGAAAACCAAGGCCAGAAGAGAGAAAATAAGCGAAATCCACGGTTCAGACCTCGAAGCACTTAGGGGACCGAAAAATTAGAAGAATTAGTAGAAAAGAAAGGAAGAAAACGCCGAAGAGAACTCGCGAAGAGACCACGTGCTCGACACAACATCATGCCAGATCCACCAGCCCAAGAAGCAGCCGAAGGACACGCACCAACTCCGGCAGAAATACGAGTATTCAGCGTCGGGAAATCGCTAAAGATAGAGCCATTCAAGATTCCAGAAAATCCCCTGGAAATTGGACGAGCGTGGAAAGAATGGATTGAAGATTTCGAAGACGAAACATCATATTTCGAGATTACAGAAATCAAAGACCGCGTGAGCGCCTTGAAAATTTATGGCGGCAAAGAAATCAAGAAACTCGCTCGTAACTTGCCAGATACAACACCAGTGGTCGGAGACGATGATTACAAGAAGCTGAAAAGGAAACTAGACAACTACTTCCTACCGAAAAAGAACAAACATCACGGCAGATTCACGTTTAGCAAGCAAAGACCGATCGATGGAGAAAGTGTTGTCACATACGCAGCGCGACTGCGCGAAAAATCAAAGGATTGCGAGTTTGGCGAGCAAACGGATGACAGAATACTGGAACACTTGATACAAACCATCAAGGACAACGAACTCGTGAAAAGAAGCATTCAGAAGAAATGGAACCTCGATAAATTCCTCGAGGAAGCAAGCCAAAGAGAAGATATCAATCAGCAAGTCAAAGACATGAAAGAAGATTTCAAAATATCGAAAGTCGAACACCCACCAAAAGATTTTCCGAAGAACAGCAAGTGGAGCGGAAGAAGAAACTCGAAGAAACCGCCACGACCTCCCAGAAAACAAGAACACAAGAAGGAAGAGAAAGAGGCAAAAGGCAAAACCTGTGGCTACTGTGGGAAATCAGGAGCTCACCCTCCAGGCCGAAACTGCCCAGCATACGGACAGCAGTGCTTGAAATGTGGAAAGTATAATCATTTCGCGTCATGTTGTAGAATCAGTGCCCAACCTCCAGAGAGATCTAGGGATTCCAGAAGAGGGCGAATAAAGAAAACGACAGATGCAGAGGACACATGCAGCGACTCGGATGACGAGTACATTTACCTTCAGGAGACGGCACAACACCTAGGCCTACACCAAGTGAAGAAAATCAGGTCAGGTCAAAGTCAAGACACGGTACTAATCCGCATTGGAGACATAGATGCTTTCGTTGAACCTGATAGTGGGGCAAGTGCAAACATAATGGACGAATATCAGTTCAAAGCCCTCAAGCATAGATCAAAAGAAATCAAGAACCTAGAGCCCAGTAGAGACACACTCAAGACACTTCAATCTGATCTAACAGTCAAAGGCGAATTCACTGCAACATTGCGGAACAAGAACCGAGGTGCACAGGGCAAATTCCTAGTGATCCAAGGGAAGATGGATTCTCCACCACTCTTAAGTAAGAGCACACTGCTGGAACTTGGAATGCTCAAAATCGATCCAGAGGGGACACTTAAAGAAGGCAATGAGCTGAGAATCAAAACTGCTAAAACACCGGATGACAACATCGAAGCAGTACTGAGCGAATACAGCGATGTATTTCAAGGGATCGGTTGCTTTCGGGAAAAGAGTACAGGCAAGAAGATTGAAGTCAAGCTAGAAATGGAACCCGATGCAGAACCCGTTGCCCAGAAACCACGCCCTGTACCATATCACCTGCAGAAACCACTTAAAGATTGGCTTGATCAGGGAGTGAAAGAAGAGATATTTGAAAAAGTCCCAGATGGAGAGGCGATTACTTGGTGTTCACCGCTGGTAGTTCAGCCCAAACCAAAGTTCACAGATGTGAAGAGTGGAGAGTTAGAGTACCACATGATCAGGGCAAGCATTGATATGAGAATTCCAAACCAATCCATGAAGCGAAGCCGATGCGTCCAATCACCAAGAGTAGAGGACTTCGTGTACCGCCTGCATGACTGCAAGATTTTTACGAAGCTGGACCTCAGACAAGGCTACCACCAGCTAGCTCTAGACCCCTCCACAAGACAAGTAGCAACATTCAGCACACCTTGGGGAAACTACAGACCCCAACGATTGGTGTTTGGAGCGAAATCATCTCAGGATGTCTTCGACGAAGCCATGTTCAGAATCTTTGGAGACATACCCCACTGCTTAAACCAAAGGGATGACATACTCCTGGGAGGAAGAAACCAGACAGAACATAAAGAAGTACTGAAGACTGTCCTAAAGAGAGCAAGAGATCATGGAATCACATTTAACAGAGAGAAATGTCAATTTGGAAAGGAACAAATAGAGTTCTTCGGACATGTTTTCACCAAAGATGGACTGAAACCATCACCTGACAAAGTAAGAGCAGTCAAAGAATGCGGAATGCCTGAGAACAAAGAGGCAGTGCGAAGCTTCCTTGGAATGACAGGCTACCTGGACAACTTCATACAGAACTATGCAGCCATAGCAGCACCACTGTACCAGCTAACCAGAAAAGAAACCAAATTCTACTGGGGTAAACAAGAAGAGGAAGCATTCCGGAAGATACAAGACGGCATCTCAAGCGAGAAGACTATGGCATTCTTCAAACCAAGCAAGCCCATAATCCTTCGTACAGAGGCAAGCTTCAATGAAGGCCTATCAGCAGCCCTGCTCCAGAAGACAGACAAAGGCATACAACCCGTACACTTCATCAGCCGAACAATGACAGACACTGAGAAGAGATACAGTCAAACCGAGAAAGACGCTTTGGCAATCAAATGGGCAAAGGAGAGGCTGAGAATCTACCTACTAGGAGCACCCAGATTCAGAATTGTGACTGCCCACAAGCCACTAATTCCTTTGTTTAACAAAGTAAAGGCCAAGGTACCACCAAGAATTGAGAAGTGGATCATGGAGATGCAAGACGTGGATTACGAGTTGGTCTACGAACCAGGAAAAGATGAAGCAGACCCCTTAGACTACCTCTCCAGACACCCTCTGCCTGAGACAGGAAATGACGAAACTGAGAAGATCATCAGATGGAACATGAATGCAGAGCACGCTGTAGTTGTCACACGAATCAGAGAGGAAACCCGGAGAGATGAGATCATGCAGCGATTAGCCACGAGGATCGCTAAAGGGGACTGGGAGAAACACAAGAGAGATAAAGATATTGAACCCTACCAACATGTGAAGCAAGAGCTATCAGTTGCAGAAGGACTTATCTTCCGAGAACATCGAATAGTCCTACCACCAGCACTCCAGAAGAAAGTGGTTAAACTAGGACACAGCCTAGGACACTTAGGAAAAACCAAGACCAAGCAAATGCTGAGAGAAAAGTACTGGTTCCCACTGATGAACAGCATGATTGACACAGCTATTGACCAGTGCTATGAGTGCCAAGTAGCTACAAAAGGAAACAGAGAAGAACCAATCAAGGTAACCAACATCCCAAACCAACCTTGGGACACAGTTTCCATAGACCATGGTGGACCGTACCCAGACGGTCACTACAATCTTGTCCTGATTGACAAGAGGACCAGATACCCAGTGGTAGAGTCAGTACCATCAACTGACTTCCAGACTAACAAGGAAAGATTGAAGCACATCTTTGCCACCTATGGAACTCCAAGGAGAATTGAGAGCGACAATGGACCCCCATTCAATTCTAAAGAGTTCAATGAATTTGCACAGCAGGAAGGATTTCAGCACCACAGGGTGACACCTCTTCACCCGAGAGCGAACGGAGAGGTAGAGAGATTCATGCAAACCTTAAACAAGACAGAACAGATTGCAAATCTGCAAGGCAAAAACCGCCTTGAGAGGAGAAATGCGGTTCAAGATATGCTGATTGCCTACAGATCGACACCGCACCCAGCTACAGGAGTCGCACCCTACGACGCCCTTAAGGGGACATCTGTTAGAACGAAGCTGGATTACACTGAACCTGAACCGCAGAGAAATGAGAAGGATGACATCATCGACCGCAGAGACGCAGTGTACAAGCAGAAAATGAAGCAACAGAGAGAAGGGAGAAAGACCAGAGAGAATAATCTGCTACTAGGAGACTATGTGCTTGTCAAGCAGCCAAAGAAGAACAAGTGGAGTACTCCATATGAACCTGTATTTTACGTTGTGTGCAGCATCCATGGTTCTCAAATAACAGCCAGACGAGTTACAGATGGACGAACAGTTTGCCGAGATGCCAGCCAATTTAAGCTAGCAAATGCAATAATCAACACCACCGATGAACCAGAGAAGTGCGAGGAAGCACAAACACCACATTCAGTTCCAGACCTTAAGATCCCAGAAAAGGAGACCCCACCCAGTGTACTACCTGATACAACAGCAAATGCAGAGAAACCACAGAAGTCACCCAGTGTAGAGATGATACCGGAACCGGAACCTGAACAGAAACAAGGAGCAGAGCAAGACCAGCCAGTGACCAAACCAGCACTGACAAGACCCAGACGGGAAAGGCGCCAGCCTTCACATTTGAAGGACTATGTGTTAACTTAACAAGGACCAGTGACAGTTGATTTAGTTCTTTATTGGATTGAACTTTGTATGAGTTACAAGCTTTTGTTAGTTTAGGAGGGATGTAGTATCCGTTCCTCCGCACGCTATGCGGACCTATCTTGTATCACGTGATATCGCATTAAATCAGTTCTATCCAACATGGCGTGTGTTCACTGACTATCCTACAGGCTTGATATTGTAAGTCGTGATTACGGGGCTTGATATTGTATGTAGTTGTTTCGGGGCTTGACATTGTATGTGGTTGTTTCGGGGCTTGATATTGTATGTCGTGATTTCGGGGCTTGATATTGTATGTAGTCGTTTCGGGGCTTGATATTGTATGTCGTGATTTCGGGGCTTGATATTGTATGTAGTCGTTTCGGGGCTTGATATTGTATGTCGTGATTTCGGGGCTTGATATTGTATGTCGTGATTTCGGGGCTTGATATTGTATGTAGTCGTTTCGGGGCTTGATATTGTATGTCGTGATTTCGTGGCTTGATATTGTATGTGGTTGTTTCGGGGCTTGATATTGTATGTCGTGATTTCGGGGCTTGATATTGTATGTAGTCGTTTCGGGGCTTGATATTGTATGTCGTGATTTCGGGGCTTGATATTGTATGTGGTTGTTTCGGGGCTTGATATTGTATGTCGTGATTTCGGGGCTTGATATTGTATGTGGTTGTTTCGGGGCTCGATATTGTATGTCGTGATTTCGGGGCTTGATATTGTATGTAGTCGTTTCGGGGCTTGATATTGTATGTGGTTGTTTCGGGGCTTGATATTGTATGTCGTGATTTCGGGGCTTGATATTGTATGTCGTGATTTCGGGGCTTGATATTGTATGTAGTCGTTTCGGGGCTTGATATTGTATGTAGCTGAAACGGGGCTTGATATTGTATGTAGTTGTTTCGGGGCTTGATATTGTATGTAGTCGTTTCGGGGCTTGATATTGTATGTAGCTGAAACGGGGCTTGATATTGTATGTAGCTGAAACGGGGCTTGATATTGTATGTAGTTGTTTCGGGGCTTGATATTGTATGTCGTGATTTCGGGGCTTGATATTGTATGTGGTTGTTTCGGGGCTTGATATTGTATGTCGTGATTTCGGGGCTTGATATTGTATGTAGTTGTTTCGGGGCTTGATATTGTATGTGGTTGTTTCGATCCATCACGGATCAATTTAGGTTTCTGGGCAACCGAGCACGATAATATTTGGTAGAGTACGAAAAACAATTCGTGCTCGATGTATTTTCAATCGAGCACGGTTATTTTTCATCGAGCTCGATTTTTTTAAGATCGAGCTCGATTACTTTTCATCGAGCTTGATTACTTTCTTATTAACGAACTCCAGTTTTTTTCCAGCTCGATTTCTGTAATCGAGCTCGAATAGATTTAAATCGAGCATGAAGCTTAAAGCGGAGAGGGACTGGAGATGAATAGTTTGTGAGAGGGGGAAGGGGGGCTGGTGTCTAAGTTGGACTGGACGAGCTGGACACGACAAGAGACCAAATAGGGGAATTCAACTTGAACCATGTAAAATTTTTTATTTCCCTAGTTTTATTTGTCGAGAATTACCGAGCCAAACATGGTTGGCGTAGTACTAGGACGCATTTCAGTTACTTGACCGAATGAAACGGTTTTATTTTGAAAGGAGGATGGAGAAAATACACAGGAAATGAAGTAATTCACATGAAAAGGTAAGGAACTTAGTTTTACGTCTTCTTTGCTTTCAGCACGGGTTTAGGTTTTCCTTTTCAAGTATCCCCCCAGATAATTTTGGGCACTCCCCGATCTTCCATAATTTTGCAGCATAATAAATATTATGATTATGATAGACTGCAGGAGCAGCAAATGACACCAAGTAAGGTTTTCAGGTTTTTATTGTTAATAAAACTGATTAATTACACAATATTGCCCGCCCGAACAGTCACTCTCGTCTATCAATAAATTTGTAGCTAAAGCAAGTTCTTGGGCTCTTGATATAAGAATTCAACAATTATTATATTTTGTTAGCATTGTGCTCTCACCATCATTATATTGAAACATATCATAGAACTTGAAGTATATTTTAAAGCCTATCAAACATTATAATTGGACAGTCAAAGCAATGAACATTAACTAAAAGAGGAAGAACAGATGCTGTCTTAACTTTCATAATAGGATTTCCCACCTATTCCCCCCCCCCCCCCCCCCCCCCCCCAGTAGTGCGGTCTACCATTTTGGTTTCGAGTCAAGTTTTACGTGGAGGTAAGAGAACAAATTAAAGTTGATGGAGTAAGGGGCACAGGGGCTTGACAATTTTCTTTCCTGCCTTTCTGTCCTCCACAATTCGAAAATTCGCAAATTCAGTCACTAGAGGAATTAGAATATTCTTTAAATATTGTGAAGGAACATTCTCTATCTACACTCGACAGGAATTTGCATTAATTTGAATCGATTCAACGGGTAAGTTTCAGAGTTCTTTGGGTCACTTGTCGACCTTGCTCTATGAGCGAACAGACTGCTTGTTGCAAATGCAACATAAATTTTCCGGTCATTCCGGGAGAAATGGGAAAAGAGGAATACCTCTGAAGGTATTCCTTTTTTTTCCAAAAAGTTTCCAGTTGAAAGGCCCGCTCCATTTGATTTCCCACCGGAACAACCGGTTTTTTCCACACAAATGGAAAGCACTCAGTACTTAAGGTCTCTTTTTCAATAATTATTGATGTATTAAGTTACTTTACATGCCATATCATACTTGTCAATTCTGAATGCTACATATGTATGGGATTGTAGGCTTGTAAGGTAGAAAGATGTTCAAGCCCAGTTTGGTATAACATTTTCTTTTAATTTGCTATTTATTTTCTGTTTCTGGTATCTTCCTTCTCTTTGCTGTTGTTCGCTTGTCCTTTTTTCCTTTCCTTTTTCTTTTATGTTCCTTGTTTCCCTTCATGTCTGTTCCTTTCTTGTCTGTATCTTCTTGACTTTCATCTAAGATGAAAATTTTTTAAGGTCAACAACTGATTTTTTTTAACCTGTAGGGAGTAAATTGCCATCAACTCAATCAATTTTAAATCACTATATAGGCAGTCAATTTTGGACTTGGTGATCCTTGGCTTTGTTCCTGTGTATTTTAAGGCTTTAGAAGCACATATTTACTTCAATGTGCCTTTTAATGAGAGATGGATCCTTATGCAACTATAACAATTTAATTTTATCTTTATACAATCTAGATTTCTGATCTAGCCATGCAATCTGACTAGACAGTGTTTTTTTTCTAAAAATGCAATATAACCAAAACATAATGTCATAAAATATCTCTTGATGCATAATCATGTTTAAATGTTGCCTGAGAAAGATTCTGTTCTCTTTGACTTTCATCACAAATGCACGAAAAAGTAGTTTTACCCAGTAAGTCAGCGTCCATTCCCAAAGTACCCATCGAATGCTACCAGGAGGGATCCGTTTGCGTGTTTCGCTTCTAACACAGCTTTCTTATTTACAATTTCCTTAATTATTTTATTTTCAAAGCCTGCAATATATTGCTACAATTTAGCAGTCTTACCTGATTGTTTTAAGATAGGTGCAGAAGAACCTTGGGCTGTGGGCAATTCCTGCAATTAACATAAGTAAAAGGGAAGTATGCTACCCAAAAGAGCCACTTGCACCTTTTATTTCTCCAATAACTATAATAACCACAGCACAAACTTCAAGGTAAATTTAGTTAACGTGTGACTCATGAGGGTGGCATGCTTCCCTTTGTTTTAGTGATGTGTACCATAACATGGAAGACAGAATAAATATGATCAAAATAATCAAGCATGATGTACACACAAATACACTGTTTTATGGCTAATTTGATTATCATATTAACAATATATCATTACCCTTTGCTTCAACTTTTTTAACTTTATGTCAGAAATATAACATGAACCTTAATTTAAAATTTACTAAACTAATGTGACATGAATTCTCTATAACATCTTAAAACTTATAATAACATGTACCTTGCATGACATTAACATTGTATAACTTAAACTTTACATGTACCTTGCATTACATAAAAATTACATATAACATCTTAATTTAACTTTACATGAATGTACATACATGATCTCATGAACCTTACTTAATAAATTGTAAATACTAATTTATTTACTTCTGAAATCTTTTTTTATAACATCTTAAACTTTTTTTACTAGCATGATCTCATGAACCTTACTATAATTTTAGTCTACCGTCAGTGTTAAGCTATCACGAAATGGAAACAAGTTTGAATCAGTCACCCTTTTTTATGTTATTGTTTTAAATGTGTTATAATTAGTACAAGTCTGTCGTGAGCGATATTGTTCATAAAGTAAACAAGCTGACTAGGTTCCTGTCTTTCCAACTGTCTGCCTGCCTCAAGTGTCGATGCTCACAAAGAGCTTCGTCCCATGAGACCTGTCTGCCTGCCTCAAGTGTCGATGCTCACGAAGAGCTTCGTCCCATGAGACCTGTCTGCCTGCCTCAAGTGTCGATGCTCACGAAGAGCTTCGTCCCATGAGACCTGTCTGCCTGCCTCAAGTGTCGATGCTCACGAAGAGCTTCGTCCCATGAGACCTGTCTGCCTGCCTCAAGTGTCGATGCTCACGAAGAGCTTCGTCCCATGAGACCTGTCTGCCTGCCTCAGTATCTAGCTTAGTATCTGGCTTTGGGATTATTGTTATTGTTAATATTATTATTGTTGTTGTTGTTGTTATTATTATTATTATTATTATTATTACCAAAAAATTCTAATTTATTAAATTTTATAACATCTTAAACTTTACATGTACGTACATGATCTCATGAACCTTACTTAATTTGTAGTGTTCTGTCGCAGTTTAGTTATCATGAAAAGAAAACAAGTTTGAATCATTAACCCTTGTGTTATTGCTTTAAATTTGTGTTATAATTAGTACTGGTATTATGCCGGTTCATAATTAAAAACAACTCTTCAATCCAAGTTTGTCTTGAGTGATATTGTTCATTAATTAAACAAGCCCTGTATGCCTGCCCCAAGTGTCGATGCTCCCGAAGAGCCTCGTCCCATGAGATCTGCCTGCCGCCTCAAGTGTCGATGCTCACGAAGAGCTTCGTCCCATGAGATCTGCCTGCCGCCTCAAGTGTCGATGCTCACGAAGAGCTTCGTCCCATGAGACCTGTATGCGTGCCTCAAGTGTCGATGCTCACGAAGAGCCTCGTCCCATGAGGCTTGTCTGCCTGCCTCAGTATCTAGCTTTGTATCTGGCTTTGGGATTATTTTATTGTTAATATTATTATTGTTGTTGTTGTTGTTATTATTATTATTATTATTATTATTATTATTATTATTATTATTAATTATTATTATTATTATTCTTATTATTATTATTATTAATATTGTTTTTGTTGTTGCATTGTGTTTATCTCCCAGAGGTAAATTTGTCATTGAAATAGTGGTGGTAGTACCAACATTATTTTAATGAATTAATCATGAAATACTATTTAATTGTTTACAAAAAATTAGGCTTGTGAACTTTAATAATTAAATGCAAACTTCCCTTACCTGTGACTTGCCTTCTACATCTTGCTTTTCCTCGGCCATCTGCTCTGCACCATCTGTCATGAAGAAAGCAAGCATCTTTAGAAATTTGTGTGAATTGATGTGTGTAGAGTGTCCTTGCATTCACCTTTTTGGCCTTGGGAGATTTATATTGATTGTCTTGATTTTCACCTCGTCCTTTGTTTTTTCATCCTCAAAGATTAAATGCTTCAAAAATTGTAACACTACCTGGAAGTACCTCCTTGAAAACGAGTTAACTCTTACAATGTGCCTTTTTTCTCTTTATTTCAACATATGGACTCTATCCATCGACTCCTCCTTTTTTGGTTACTTTGTTTGTGTCCTATTTCATCTGTGCTTAGTCCACGAGTCATATCCATTCATTTGTTATTCTGGTAGCTTGATGGTTGGGGCCTTATATGCACCAACCAATTTTTAATAAAGTACTAATTAATCTTTTGCAACTATTTCTCAAAAATTGTTTAACATACCCGCAACTGTGTCACAGAGGTTCTCCTTAATTTGTGGCAAATTTCCTTTGAAGGTAATCTTTAAAGTAAATGAAGAGTTGGTGAATGAACAATACAGTATCTATTGAATGCAGCATGGATTGTCTATATATCGAATAAATTCTCTTAATGCCTCTTATGCATTTGCCCTTTCATCCTCTTGTAACGTTTGCTCTATGTATCTGCATACAAAGTGCTAATAATGGAATCAGTGTATTATTTATATTCATTTTGATTAGTCTCACTAACCTCTTAGACTATAAAATTAATTAGGAATTTGAAAGTGATCAGGTTTGCAAGGCCAAGTACTTCCATACAGAAGAATTTTAAGGGATAGGCAGTTAAGACATTCTTGAGTCTTCACTGGCAATTTTTTTTGTTATTTTCAACTCACCTCGGAATTTATCATTGATGCCACTTCCTCTTTTTCCTGTATGGTATTTAAATGGGCAATCCATTAACAACAACATGCATTAACTCTTTAGCCCCTAAAAGTGCCATATGGCAGACAGTGTCATAACTTGGTCAATGTTTTACTGTGATGAAATTCGCATTTTTTCTTTGGCAGACGTATTGCCTGGGTTTAATTTTTCCTAACTGAAAAATTCTGAAATATTAAAAAAAAATGATGGGGACTGGAAAAGAGTGAGTTGCCATGGAAGCATAATTTTATTGGAGCTGTAGGTGTGTCACCTGAGGAACTATTAGTCTGCCAATTTTCATTGGTCTCAGCAGAAAAATGACTGAGATAACTTAATTTTATGCATTGCTTTTGATTGATAACATACTCGTCCAGTTAGGTCAAGTGTCTGCTCCTTGGTGATCACATCCTGTAATTGAATGACTCGTCCCTCTATATGCATGGTGAAATACAGGGGCTGATCCTCTCTGCTTCCGATCCAGTCATACACTTCCTGTTTTCAATATAAAATAACAATTTGTCACCAGTGTTGTCACTAAAATATGCATAGAAGTTAAAGACTTTTTTATTGATATTTTCTACATGTACCTCAAAATGTTAATTTAGTTGATTTATCTAGTTGACAATGATGTGCAAAACGTAACCATGAACTGAAATATACATTTACCTGATATGCTGCACCCTGTTCAAATTTCCGGCTCACCCTGCCAGCAGGTGTCCTTACATTAATTCTCAGCCCTTCAGTAGGTTCTTCAACAATCCTTGCTTGTCTCGCATCTCTGATCTGTCGGAGAAGGGTTTTATTAGCCTTTTTGTTGTACAAATTTTTGATGATGGGTGTATGCTGTAATGAAGAGTACTGAGAGACGTGTATCTGGTCTTGCAGTTTTAATATTGATGTATACACACCTTTACGGTACTATCTTCTTGCCCTTCCCTCTCTCTTTCATTTTTTTCCTCCTTCTTTCTTTCAACCTCCTTCCTTCTTTCCTCCCCCTTCCTTCTTTCCTCCTCCTTGCTTCTTTCTTCCTCCTTTCTTCCATCTTCCTCCCTTCTTCCATCTTCCTCCTTTCTTCCATCTTCCTCCTTTCTTCTTTCTTCCTCTTTCCTTCTCCTTTCGTCCACCTTCTTCGTTACTGCAAACTCCCTATCTTGCTTTTCTCTCTCTTTTCGCCAAAGAGCAGTTTCCTCCCTGTGAATACAAATTAATGCAAAGTGTTGTATGTTAAATTTGAAAAAGCTTTTAAGTGCTGAGATATTTAAGGTGGCTCGATAGTCAAGTAAATGTATAGAAATCCAAAGATTTTGCTTAAAACTTGAGGGGAGGGGGGTTATCTAAAGGCTCTGTTTTCTGCAAATGTTTTGGTAGAGGGACTGGGTCTGGCATGCATATTTAATGTCTGATGGCAGCTGGTCACGTGACCTTACTCGGCTCATTTGAATTAACTTTCTCTTCGGCAGAATTGTGTGGAACATTAATGCAATTTGGGGCAAAAATTACCCCAAATTTTATTGTTTTGGGACATATGCTGGTGCCGGAGCTCATCATCAAGGGCTGAGATGGCTTAAACCTTGCCAATTCCAAAGAACTGTTTATTGGCACCATGAATGTGACAAACTTCGACCAGATGCTAAATCACAGCTACTGGCAGTTTGTTGTTCATGGCCGTAAAAGCAAATGAGCCCGTCTCACCAGGCTTCAACTGGCAAATATGGAAGTTTCAATCAATGATGGAAGTGACTGGAAAACTTTTAGTGTGTTATTGAAGCCTGGTCAGAGACCTTGAGGTAGGTCTTTCCTGCTCAAAGAACATTCGAATTTCCCAGGATGCAATGCGCTCAGATTCCTGCTAGTTGGCTGCTTGGTTGAGGTTGCTGACAAGAAGGAGCTATTTAAGCTGTTGCTTGACCTTTTTGGCCGAACTTTCCATTTGAGTTGGAAGCAGAAGAGTTGTTTTGTAATGTTTGCCCTGTGATTAAACGACTGAGTTTAATGAAGGATGTGTCCAGACTGTTTGCTTGTTTGCATGAAATCCATGTATTGTTTTGCAACTGGTATGTAGTTTTTCTGCAATATGTATTGTCTACATTTTCGGAGAAAAAGCACAGTGCTGCCATCTATTTTCCTCCATTGTTTCAGTGCAAAACAAATGCTTCAATCTGCACTACAATTTCTTACAGAAATGATAAGACCTAGCTCTGGGAATTTTTTTCTCAACCCTATGCAGTTTTTAATGTTCACACCTGCATGGAAAAGGTAAATAGGGAAATTTTTATTTTTCCATGCCTTTAACATTTCCAGCTTTCTGCAGCTCAGACTGAAGGTTGATGAACACTCTATGCAATGAGCTAAAATAATGCTTATCTGGCAAATTCTTTTGCTACAGCAGGCAAAACACTGGTGCTGGGTATTGGCCAGATCAGAAATGCCTGTTTTTGCAAATTGCAACTCTCCAGATTTTTTTCTCTGAGTGTATTGAATGCCAGCCCACCATTTTACTTCATTGCATAGACCACTGTAAACTTAATCTGTAAAAAATGGTTTCTTCCCTGAGTGACTTAGTGTTTTTTTCTCAGTTATCGTTACAAGAAAAGCACCCTCTGAGACACCATACAAAAGCTTGTACTGACATTACCATGGCAACAAGACACCCAAACATCATTGTGTTTGTCATCATTCATGGCAACTAGTGTCATGATGTTGACTTTGTCTGATTAAGTAGCATTTTCAAGTCAAAGGCTTTTTTGACTATTGAGCCACCTTAAGTTATTGTCAGATGATCATAAAGTACAAAGCAAATATTTCTATTACCTTTCCAAAGCTACGGTTTTCAGCATGCTCTTGGCTCTTTTGCAAATTCCTTGAACAATGTCCTCAACCTTGGTAGTCCCTTCATTGTCTACAGCTGATGTTCAGGAAATGATTTAAGAGATTTAATGGTGAACCATGGATAGGTTCAAGTAATATAGAGGACAAGTCCTCAGTTGAAACAGTATTATGCCTGAAACATATGCATACATTAATCACTGATGTTATGTTACCTTCTAGTGTATTTGAAAAGGTAACTTGTAAATTTAAAATTGTGTCATATTTATAACATTCATTAATTAAAACTAAATGGAATATTAGAGTGCTTACCGGAGTATCGTTCTATAAGAACTGGCCGTCCAGATGATGGTGCCAAAATGAACACTTCTGTCGTTCTTTTACCACATCCGAATTTTCTGATTACTACCAAAATATTTAAAAACAAAAAGCAATTTAAACCCAGTTTAAGCCGCATAATTAAATTAATTTTTCTAGTTTTGGTATATTTTTATTGATAATACATTTTCAACATCAAATTTTACAAAAACCCTGTAATTGTGGATGCGTAGTCTGATTGCTGAAGCCCGTGTGGACAATATAAATGTGATATACATGTAGTTACATGTACCTTGTCTTCCACTTTTTGTGTCGGATTTTGCTATCCAAAAATAAATGCACTCCTGCTTTCCAAGTAGGCTTAGAAGTCTAAAGAGTTAGTTGAAAAATGAAAACAAAATTGATGAGTTAAATCATTTTTATGCAATATTTGAGATGCACAATATCCTGTATTGATATTCTGCTGTAATGTTAATAAGTAAATGTTTGTATTATATTAATTACAAATATCTGAACTGCACTTACTCTCTTATAGGTTGGAGATCCTCTCCCTCTTTTAGTACGACACACACCATCAGGTGGTGATCATTCCTCCCTTGGTGGCACAGCTGGATGCATTTATAGGGATACTCTCGACCACATTTCAACATTTGCTCAAAATGTAGCATTTGCACTAAAAAGTTAACTGAGAAACAAAAAAAGCGCTCGATATAAATTTTTACGGCTGAAATTTACGCTTGAAAAGCGAAAATTCGCGTTTTTCGGGGACCGGAAGTGAAATGGTCGACTTTCTAGGCACGTGATTTATGACGTAGATAGGAGAACTCGACAAGAAGATACTTGCGTGTTTATTGCAGTAATCATGGCTTCGCAAGATTCATGTAGTTCTTCTGCTCGTTCTTCTGTAAGCGATGGAGACTCTGCAGACGAAACGACAATGGAAGATTGCTTGGGAACACAGCCGTACCTGTTTGAACCCTATGACAGTGACGCTAGCTCAGACACGGACTCCACAAGTGAGTCGGAAGACGGTCAACAATTCGAGCGATTGCAAAACACAGACTGGTGAGCGTTCAATCTGCCTCTTTATAAGTCGACTTCTTTCCGTAATTTTGTAACCAGATTTCATTAACTAACGAATGAGGTCAACATGACAATAAAGTTTTCTTCTTACATTCGTTTGAGTGAAATAATTGGGTACAGATTATCGATGTGAAATATTTCACTGTAGGAGTGTTTTGTTTACATCTCAATGTGATTATTTAGTGCGATCATGTACATATATTTCGATGAAAAATTTTAGGTGTCGGTGTGGATTTTGATTTTGCCAGAGACAAAATCGAGTTCTAGAGTGTGTGTGCTGCTCCGAAATTGACTGCGTTATGGCGAAAAACGATGAAGCGATCGAAGCAGAAGGACTGGCCGAACCGTCCATGTGTATAACACAGCATCCCGGGTTTCACGCCGTTTGTTTGAATCGCTGGGTTCTACAGACGGCGTGGTACCAGTACAAACAACAATATAAGGATGCCCACGAAGGCCCACAACACAAACAAAATAGGCATATAGCCTACAGGCAGTTGGCGAGGTGGTGTTGGGGCCTTTTAGGAAAAGAAGTGCGCGTGGTCCTTCCATCATGTGCTGTGTGTTGCATACGCGCGCACTTCCCTCCTCCAGGGCGCGAGGAAGACTTTCTGTTTGAAGGATTTCACTTTCCAGACGATTAAAAATTGTCGAGACAGCATTGGGCTTCAAAATATTTTTCATTTTTAATCCCAGAGATTTTGCTATCACCGACTGATCTTCAAAGGAATCAGCAGTAAAGTGAGCACTACAAATATGGCCAGTGGCCGGATTAAAGAAGTCTGAAAGGGTGTTCTTCACGGCTTTTGTCCACTGCTTAGCCACGTTAAGGTCTTCAGGCCATTTGTGAAGGCTTACTCCATCCTTGCGCATGTTAGAGCATCCACCGGCTACACAGCGATGTGGCATTATAATTTCGTGTTAAATGCGCTCTTCGGGCCTTATTTACAAAGAGATGACACGGTGAAGCTGAGGTCGCGTCGAACTGTTTGGGCTGGTGAGACCTCTGGTAAGTAACACGCCGCAGAATGAGCACACTACTCGACTGTTTAAACACTATTTCACTTTATTGCTTGAATCGAGTCTTTATAATTGTGGAGGTAAAGTAATTAATAACATGGGATTGCAAAATAGTTACAAAGAATCTCTGGAGTTTCCTTAGTAGATAACGACGAAGCTATGATTCAATGACAGATAAAGATGCGATTACTTGCGAAATAACGTTCAACTGGAAATATACATGAGCAAAATCGGCCTTTAAAATTACTCACACATAAAAACTGGTCCTTGCATGTATTTTGAGTGAAAAGTCTGAACTATATTCTGCAATAAACGAGACGCGGAGAGCTTTTTTATACCTCAACTGGTCTCCATCCTTAGCATCCTTCTCGACGCGATTTTGCGAGTTCTCCTATCTACGTCACTTCCGGTTTGTTGACCACGAGCCAAAGCGCGAACCGATAGTCACGAAACTTTCCCCATTTACAGGAAAATTAAAAAGATTCACCGCTTATAACCTTTCGAAATCTTTTTTGGGGGTAATAAGCTATCATTTTTTAAAATGTTGTTTTGAGGTCGAGAGTATCCCTTTATAAACAAGTAGGGGATTATATTTACAAAGACCCAATGCAATATAAACGTATCATTATTATGTTTTTCATCTAACTCTGGCTGGCTAGGACGGCTTTGTTTTGGTTCACACAAAATTTAATGCATATCATTTGTAGGTTATTTTTTGTAACATCTCTGCCTTCAAACATTAACTTACCAAGCTGTAGTAATAGTCGAAAAAAGAGGGCGAATATTTCATCACGGGTTCCAGACACTGAGAACAGACGAGGGTACAAGGCCAATTTGGCCGAGTGCTGTCGTCTGTTTCAAGGCGTCTGGAACTGTGATAAAGCATGAAGCCTGCATGGGTTTTTGACATGTCTTCTTAAATGAAAAAATAAGAAATTATTCAGTGACATTTTTTCTCATGTATTGCATCAATTGTTTCCTTGAGTTGTGATAATGAAAAATTTCATCAAAATGCAAGTGTTTAATCATTGACGAACAACATGTTTCATCTCAGATGAAAACCTGGTGGTGTTTTATCTGGTGTTTCACTAGGTATCAAGATTCATTCACCTGACCCAAATGTCTGTCATTTATTGGCTTTTGACTTCATGCATATTTAATGAGTTTGAGAATTGAGTTTGAAATATTCATTTTATGATAATTAACAGTATAAAATTTAATGTTCCTTCCAAATAAACTGTTGGAAATTCCTGGGGTATCTCATAGGCGAAAAACGCACAGATAGGTGGGGTGTCCCTTCAATGGGGGACAGGAACTAACTGGATGAGTACTTAAGGTGGCTCGAAGGGGTTTAGATATTCCGGTCTTTGGTATTCTATTGCAGCTACACCAATAACGTTGAGGTTAAACTTTTAATACAACTTTGTAAAGGTTTTACCAATGAACAAATTTCAGTTGCTATGACGTCAAAATTCGTTGCCATGGCAACGTCATATGAGGTCAAAGATACCTTATTTTCTACCGTTTGAGGCTAATAACTTAAAAACTAGACGGTGAAAGTTTTTGTTTTTCATATATGTTTGCCTACTGAGCAAAACAAGCAATTTAACAATGTTTAAAAAAATTCTGTAGGTAGGGTTCAGAGCCACCTTAAATTCGTGAAAAAATGACGTAGCTTCTAATCCTCCCTACAGATTTTTTTTAAAAATTTGCGAAAATTTTTCTTTTGCCAGTTGGATAAAAATATATCAAAAACAAGAACTTTCACCGAGTAGTTTTTGAGTTATTAGCCTCAAAAGGTCCAAAATAGGGCATCTTTGACCTCCTATGACGTTGTCATGGCAACGATTTTTGACGTCACAATGACGTCAATTTGTTCATTGGTAAAAGTTGTATGAGCTTACGACCAGTGTGGAGATCGGCAAGTTATAGCACAAAGACAAAGCTTAGGATCTACCAGAGCTGTGTGTTGTCAACCCTCCTTTACGGCTGCGAATGTTGGCGAATGACTGAACATGACCTGTCAAAACTAGCGTCCTTCCACACAACTAGCCTCAGGAAGATTCTGAGAATTTTCTGGCCGCAGAAAATCTCCAACGACCAGCTCCTGAAGCAAACCAAGCAGGAGGATATTCGCACGATTGTCACCAGGAGAAGATGGAGATGGATTGGACATGTGCTTCGAAAGGGCAACAACAACATAGCTAGGACTGCAATGCGCTGGACGCCTGAAGGCAAGCGTAGAAGAGGGCGCCCAAAAACAACATGGCGCAGAACGGTAGAAACGGAGTTAAGGGAGTTCAATTACAGCTGGAGCACCATTAAGAAACTGGCTAGAGACAGGCAGGGTTGGAGAAACTTCGTTGCTGCCCTATGTGCCACATAGGCATGATGGGCAGTAAGTAAGTAAGTAAAAGTTGTACAAGTCTGTACTAAAAGATTTTTCTAAAAATTATTGGTATAGCTGCGATAGAACACCTAAATCAGGCATGTCTAATTCTGACTTAACTGTTATGAGCCACCTTAATCAAGAAACGGTCCATAAAATATTAGTGATATTAGAAAGGAATTATGATTATCATAGGACTTTTCATAAAAGTCTAATTGTCTGTGCTGGGGTACTATCCTTCGATGCTTCGGGTCAAGTGTACATGTATGAGATTGAGCCATAATTATCTACATTTAATTATTGTTTGAACACACCTCATCGAAAGTAAGATTCAAAAATACAGGGAGTTCATGTGTGTTCCCTTCCAGTATTTCTGCTTCACAAACTAAAACTTCTTGTGTTCTGTCCATTTGTTGACTGGACACTATAAAGGGAACAAAAATCATTGAAAACCAAAGCCATGGTATCAAAGGAGCTAATACAAATCACATAACATGTAATTAGTCAAAAACGTTTTCATGAAATTATATCTCGAGATGGGATGACTGCAATGTAACAAATGGATTACCTTGGGTTGACAGTCAGAACTAGTTCTTATTATAAGTATCTAGATATTTGCATAGAAAACTAATATTAAACTGCCCTTTTTTTCTGCAAAGAGGCATGGTGACTAATTTTAAATCGGAAAATGGATTTAAAAACCCATTTATTAGGTTGTTGCCTTTAATAGAAATCGCTGTTCCCTCCAAGGAAATATCAACACAAAAACAAATGTGGTTTGATGGCAAGTTCTTTTTGGAGATGTGTTGTCTTTGAAAAAAGGTTTTTTTTGGAATTGGAGAAACAACAAACAGCATTGTTATGTAGCTGGAATTTTTTCCCCAACAGCGTGCGCTCCCTTTGGTTACTTCAAGGTCACATGACATCTATCTAATGAAACTGTTTCCCGCCAAAAATCTCTGAGCGGGCAACATTACATAATCTATGACACCAGAGTGTAAAAGTGCACTGTTACCCGCGGATGTTGACAATTCATGACTTTGTCTGTGTTGTCTATATGTCTTCATTGGCTATATAACAAATCACTTAATGACTGGTCCCTCGGGAAACAGTTAATTTTGTTTCCCTCGAATCTCAATGTTTCCAGAGGCAGGAGATTCTCGGGGAACAAAATTAACTGTTTCCCCCGGGACCAGTCATGCCTCATTTTTGTGGATAAGACTTACTTGTTATTTTTTTTTGACTGGTTTCTGCAAAATGTCACCGTTTGTGTGCTGCTATTTCAACATAGTGAGATCCCAATATTTATTGCAAGAGACTGTCGCAATCAACCATTATCGCATTCACACAATCAGTGCTGTCAAGCAGGATCTCGTAAAATATTAGTCTAATTTTTTGAGAATAGTTGGGCAATATTGTAAATTCAACCTACCCTTCCCTTTTTTTAAGTCCACAGCACCAAGTGGGCTTAAATCTTCTTTAAAGACCCCAGCTGAAATTAAACAACAAACTACAAATATATATGACAATTTTTTAATAGAATTATGAAACTTAATTCTAAAATGGGTTCTTAAAACCATGTCAGCACATACTGAAGACAACATATGTACCAATGAAAGTAAATTTGAAATATCCTGTGCACTGTCAAAATTTGAAAACTTAGGTTAAAACGGTGTTAAATAACTTGTGGAATACCTGTTTCAACATCAGCATCAATAAGATGATCTATAAATAAAAAGATATTTCAGTGTTAAGAAATTGTATGTTTGGCTTAATCTTAATTTGAAGTATCATAATTTATTTTAATTGTAAATTTATTAAATCTTGAATGACCCTTGAGCACAATGTTAAATAAATTTTAATTGTTGATTTTAAATAAACTGCAATGGTTGTATTGGTTCCTTTTATATACCTTCTTGTTCATCTTGCTCAATTTCAATAATTGCAAATGGATGCTGGTGCAGATCGTTATCTGTAAAAATGGTCAAATGTAAAAAGTCTAAGAGTGAAACAAACTCAACTGGGGTCACCCAACATTTTTTAGCCAATCACAAGATAAGTTCAGAACAAAAGAATTGAAGTTTCTTTATCGGCGGATCAATCACAGTAAGGGGCAAATTTAACTGCTGATGAACGAACTCCAATTCTTTTCTTCTGATCTTGACTTATAATTAACTAAAAAGTCTTGGATGGCCCCGGTTGAGTTCGTTACACTGAAAATTTAGTTAATTTGTAATTTTCAAAACATTTAAGCATTTTTGAATACAAAGGTGGCATTAATCTGATAATCTTAGCCTCATACGGAGATGTTTTAAGAATGTCTGGTATTGGTTTTATCTCCAGTGCTTGTCTTACCTTCATCACCTGATTCCACTTGTAACTGTTGATTAACCTCTGAATCTGCAGCACAAAACATCAAAAATATGCATGAATTTAATGGACAATTGTACCTATATCCGAAGGATAATGTAACAGTTTTTCGTGCCAATTTACATTTATGTCAAACAAGATGTCTAACTAAAAAAGTTAACGCCATACTCATGCTCACTCCTGAATCAACGGCATTCCAAATTAATTAGAAAGAGAACTGTGATCTTCTACTAGCGAGTTATATTATGTCTAATTAATTTTAAATACTCAGGTTGCTTTGATTTTCAAATGCGATAAGTTTAGAGTATATTCACCTTCAAAATTTATATTCCTTGTTGAAATGTGTGATTGGATTTGTTTTACGCGTAATCATTGGGATTCTACCTGTAGTTCATTGTTTCTTTTGCCAAAGGTACATTCTCAGTGTTTGTTTTATGTTGATGAGGTATATACATGTACATGTCCATCAGAGTATTCTCTCCTGTTTTTGCTGTTACCTGCTTTACATTATTATTTCAAGGCATTTACTTACTTGTTACAGGAGATGAAGCATGGCTTGGTCTTATCGCCCGATGGGTGGGGTCAGTTGGGTTTGTGAGAGGGGTAGGGTTACCTTGGGTCACTGGAGGGATGGAGTTAGCTTGAATCACTGGAGGAGTAGGGTTAACCTGGGCTGTTGGAAGGGTAAGGTTTGATTGAGTCACTACAGTCGCTGGGTTGGATTGGGATAGGACTGGGGTAGGGTTGGGTAGAGTTGTTTGTGTGACATGGTTGGTTTGGGGAGTGTTAGGAACAGGGTTAGACTGGGCGGATGGAAGCACAGTGTTGGATTGGGTAACTGGAGGGGTTTGGTTGAGTTGGGGTGCCACAACTGCATGGTTGTGGGGAGTTGCTGGAGTGGTAGGGGTAGACTGATGCACTGGAAGTGTAGGGGTGGATTGGGTTGATACAGGGGTAGGGTTTGACTGGACTATGGAAGGGATAGGGTTTGCTTGGGATGTTGAAGGAACTGGAGTACCAACTGGTTGGACCAAAGATGATGAAGGCGGCGATGGCCCTGAAATTGACACAATAGTACTGAGTGTTTGGATTGCATTTGAGTATACAAATGATCGCAGAAAATAATTGAGAATGCTAGGTCATTTAGCCAATGAATTCATGCTCTCTCAAAGTTTGTACCTAAACATACGTTAGATTTACTGTGTACTTCCATCCCAACTGTGCTTCCCACGAAACAATTTAGTTAGACTGAGTTTGTACACAAAAGCAAACCTGGTTATGTTTTGTTTGTTACTCTAAGTATCCCAAAGAAAACTTTTAAATTCCAGTTAATACCACAGGTAGCCCAAGCTCGATATATGAGCCGAAAGGAACGAAAAATTAACCATTTAATTTCTTCCCCCATACAAATCCTTATAAATATGCAAATCGCTCGAATTACGTAGCAATGTAAAGGTCGGTATAAAGCTATCAGAGGTACTCGTATATAGAGCTTGGGCTGCATGTTTTAATTCAGAATTTCTTTGGTGATTGATATGTATTAAATTCCAGGTTACATCAGTAAAGGTTTTATCGGATTATTATTCATTCGTTACTGTTACTTTGAAAGACTTTTTAAATATCTGGTGGTACTTAGGGTGTATTTAGATTTCTCGATTGTCTTCGATTTAGTTCGGTTGGGTTCGATTTTTCGCAAATCGAACTCTTGAACGCAAATATTTGGGTTCAATTATCAAACTAATCATTTGACTAAGTTCGATCGAGTTCGACTACCGAACAGCTCGATTGGGAAATAGATTAGTAACCCTAACAATTTCGGGCATACTAGGGACCTAAAAAAATTAAAAAAACGCGCCAGTGGCTAAGCCGTGAGAGACACGGTTAAAGAAGCCTCGCCACGCACGCGCTCACGCGCGCGCGCGCTTTGATACCCGAAGGCAAAGTTACTCACCTTTTTTACGTTTCCAGTGCATGAAAACTTTTTTCTTTTTGTTCCCACCGAACAGATCCAATATCTTGTCGCCACTAGGCACTCCGACGTGGACGACTTTCATAGCCTGTCCTTTTGAGTACGACGAAATGAATCTCAAACTGTTGAAAGGAAATATTAAAACATCACTCAACATAAACTTTCTGGCTATTCGAGCATATTTTGCTATACAGCGAATAACTGTTGAATAGTGATCACTAGATAGAGATTTACGAGGTGAATAGTTTTCAATTACTTAAAAGATCTAGGCCTGATGTGTAACAATGGCTAATGGATTTCCAGTTCAAAGCGATCACTCACCTAGATAGGTCTAAACCAGCTAAGGTTGGAAAGGCCGCAACCAAATTGTCTGCAATGGTGGCCGCTGATTCGGATCTTCTAAATTTAACCTCTTTTACTCTACCAGCGTCGACTAGCTTTTTTAAAGCGGTCTTCCTGGGCACTGCTTGTCTTCGTTTAGGTAGATGAATAAACGTTCGCGTTAACGATCGCCCGGCGTGGAGAGGTTGATCGGCAGTAATCGGGACGTCAGAATCACTCTCAAAGGAACTCTCACTAGTAGAGCGATTACTGTTTCGATCACTCTCATCGTTACTCATCATGGGCAAAACTAAAACTTGTCCGCGACCAGAGGTTTTGAGTCTTGGTGAACGCAACGACGCTAACTGAGAAGAGACGCTTACTCGCGGCGACACAAAGTAAATATGGCGTTCCAACCCCGCCAAAAATCAACTTTGGCAGTCGACATTCAAATTTAACATTCAACATCCAACTTACGAATTCAACATCGAACTTAAGCTCTCAACATCCGATTTTGGCACTCAACATCCAATCATTAAATGAACTTCCTGTCTCTATAAACGATGTCGAATTGGCAATGATATCTATTTTCAGGTTACAAGTTTGAACATTTCAACGCCATGCCAAAACGCGACCACGAACAGTATTCGAGTTCGATCACGTTTCGATTTTAAAAATCGACACCGGCGAAATGTACATCGCGCATACAGCTTTGTCAGTCAAGCCCGCTATAATAAAGCTGTTGCGAAATGTTGACTTCGTTTTGAAATGCTGACTTCGTTTTGAGACGTTTACTTCGTTTTGAGATGTTGACTTCGTTTTAAGATGTTGACTTCGTTTCGAGATGTTGACTTCGTTTTGAAAACGACGTGCAATGTCCGCCAAAAAGTATCATATGTCAAAATGTTATGTAAAATCTGAAAAGGACTGGGTCTGGTCGTCCGTGAAAAATGGCGGACTTGTGCAGTGCCGTGCAAGCCAAAGGGAAGTAAAGCTCGTGGCGTGACAAGTGACCTCTAATTATTGTGACCTATAGTTTTGCTCTTACGAGTATATCTCTTAAGATTTTCCTTTCTTATATGAGATAAGTGGGGGTTCTTTAAATATTTCTCTAAGCAATGGTTGGTTCTGAATTAAATGCCATTTGCTCATTAAGATGTTTTTGAGGTTAGGTAACGCCGGTGATACGTTGTTACAAAAGGCAGAATTTTCTTTCGCACTTTCTCTTTTTGTTGCAAAGCCGACTTCCGTTCAGTGAATTTGACCTCTGATGTTATTTTCTCAATGAGATTGTGGGGGTAGTCTCTAGCTCGAAGGCGTGTTTTAAAATTGGTTATATTTTCATCGAATAATTTTTCTGAGGAGTTAGTTCTTAGAAGTCTCAGGGCTTCACCTTTTATGAGACCTTTTCTGACCCCTGCTGGGTGGCATGAAGAAAAGTGTGTGTACTGTAACGTCTCTGTAGGTTTAAAGTGAGTGCGGATGTCTAGGATTCCTTGGTTGTGGAATCTCTCGCCTTTGTTTCTTTGTTTGAGATTTCAGCCGTAAATTTTTTAAAATTGCAAGGTGGTGTCTGTTTGCAAGGATAATAAAGTCTTCTATCTCCTCCTTATCAGCATTCCACAGTGAAAATATGTCATCGATGTATCTTTTCCACTCGAGTGGCTTTGTTTTGCTTTGGCTGATTATTTTCGTCTCAACCGAAGCCATAAAGATGTTCGCAAAAGCGACGGCCATCTTTGTGCCCATGGCGGTTCCGTGTATTTGGAGGTAGTTTTTGTCGTTGAATTCAAAGGAATTCTCTTGAAGGATCAGCCTTAGGATTTTTCTGAGGGAGTGTGTCGGGATGGGCATGTTGTCCCTGTAGAAATTCTCAAATGCTCTGCATACTGTATTTATTCCCTCTTCTTGTGGAATATTTGTGTATAGGCTTGTAACGTCTAGAGAGACTAGAAAAGCGCTCTCAGGGAGGGTTGCCCTTTCTATAAAATTTATAAAATCGGTTGTGTCCTTAAGGTAAGATTTTTGCGATTGAGCTATTGGCTGAAGTATGTTGTCAACGAATACTGATATTCGTTCGGTAGGTCCATCGTTTCCTGATATTATTGGCCGCCCAACCGGTGTTGGTTTGTGTATCTTTGTGAGTGTGTAAAAAACGGGTACTCTTGGAGGGTTTGGAGTCTGTGATAACCACTTAACAGTCATCTCGTCAATGTAGCCTCCCTGATAGAGTTCTTCTGTTATTTGTTTAACCTTTTGGAAAGTTTCTTCTACCATTGGTTCTTCGAGGGGTGTGTAGTTGTTTCTGTCGTCTAGTAAGACCTGCCCCTCCTTTGCTTTTTCTTGTTTGTGCATAATGACTGTGGTTGGATCTTTATCCGCTCTTTTAGTATTTATTTCAGGGTTGTTTTTCAGCTCTGTAATAGCTTTCCTTTCATTAAGTGGCAAGTTGTGTTTAGGTTTGGTTATTGGCAACTGACTTTTAAACCGGCGGTTCCCAGTTCGATTTGACATAGAAAGGGTGGATGTTATTATCTTCGCCGTGGTATATGAACTGGAGCCGCATTCTTCTAGCGAAATCTTTGAAGTCTTTTAGTATTTGCTTTCTTAATGCGGTTTCGTTTGTTATTGGCGTAGGGACGAACTTCAATCCAAGCTATAAATGACCTGGATCGAAAGGATGGAAAATTCCAGCGAAATCGGATCTATAGTTGTAAGACTAGATTTTATTAATAGGATGCTAGTCAGTCTTGATGTGCCTGATGATATTGTTAACACAACGAGTGCTAAGAGTATATCGACGATTAGGGTCGATTAGCGTTCATCTCTACCAAAGTACAGCTGAAAATATGTCTTTTAATTTAAGTTAATTAAGACTTTTTCCTCAATTTGCAGTATTTTGATAAAGCCTGATATTTTGTCTCAATGGCGTGGTAGCGTGAGATTGGGTCAAAAAGCGTGAGTCTCACGCCAAAAGTGTGAGACTTGGCATCTACGGTGCTTGGTACGAGACCGATGTGGCAATCGATCGCGAGAATCACCAAACAGAAGCCGCCCGTGGTTATCAGGTTCAACATAACGCTGATTTGTGGCACTTTGAAGCCTTGGTCCAACAAAAAGGTGAACTGCTCTCGTGTTATTTCAAACGAGGCTCGTCCTCGAGCCCCAGTGCGATGCAACTGAACCTGATAACCACGGGCGGCTTGTGTTTGGTGATTCTCGCGATCGATTGCCACAACGGTCTCGTACAAAGCACTCGTTGTGTTAACAATATCATCAGACACATCAAGACTGACTAGCATCCTATTAATAAAATCTAGTCTTAAAACTATAGATCCGACTTCGCTAGAATTTTCCATCCTTTCGATCCTGACAATAAGGTCATTTATGGCTTGCACGGCACTGCACAAGTCCACCATTTTTCACGGACGACCAGACCCAGTCCTTTTCAGATGTTACATAACATTTTGACATATGATACTTTTTGGCGGACATTGCACGTCTTTCTCAAAACGAAGTCAACATCTCAAAACGAAGTCAACATCTTAAAACGAAGTCAACATCTCAAAACGAGGTAAACATCTCGAAACGAAGTAAACGTCTCAAAACGAAGTCAGCATTTCAAAACGAAGTCAACATTTCGCAACAGCTTTATTATAGCGGGCTTGACTGACAAAGCTGTATGCGCGATGTACATTTCGCCGGTGTCGATTTTTAAAATCGAAACGTGATCGAACTCGAATACTGTTCGTGGTCGCGTTTTGGCATGGCGTTGAAATGTTCAAACTTGTAACCTGAAAATAGATATCATTGCCAATTCGACATCGTTTATAGAGACAGGAAGTTCATTTAAAGATTGGATGTTGAGTGCCAAAATCGGATGTTGAGAGCTTAAATTCGATGTTGAATTCGTAAGTTGGATGTTAAATGTTAAATTTGAATGTCGACTGCCAAAGTTGATTTTTGGCGGGGTTGGAACGCCATAAGTAAATTGATACTGCGATAGATCTTGTTCATTCGGGGGCGGTACGCTCACAAGACACTGACAATGATCCATTGTATACTTTGTATTACGAGAGGTGTCAAAAATAGTATACTTTTCAGGACTTTTACTGCCAGTCACACTGAAAATCTGTGGATCACATGTGAAATTTATTTATTTAAACAAATCATTTCTCTGATCAATGCTGTCGTCAAACTGAGCAAAGTTGTATTAAATAATGGGCGAGGCTTAATTTAAAACGACAGATGAGGTGTCAGAGTTTTTCTAAACTTCAACCTCAAGGGCGCTCTTTTTTTCACGGCAATAAGAAAGAGGAACTAAAAGAACGCTTGTTCGCAGAATATTCTCGGGCACTCTGCGTTGTGTCTTCAGAGGTCATTTGTGGAGGTATAAAGAGGGTTTTTGTACGATGCCTGATAAATGAACAGAACGGAAATCACAAGGTTATGCGTGATTACTGTGCGAGTACCTGATATGAAGGTGATATGTGATCTTCGCAGTGAATTTCCAATTGAAGCAATTGGAATGAAGAAGCCTGAAAAAAATCAGGGCTTCAACGGGAAGCCCTGATTTTTTTCAGGCTTCTTCATTCCAATTGCTTCAATTGGAAATTCACTGCGAAGATCACATATCACCTTCATATATATCCGCAGTTCATATATGAATCATTTCATATACTACACGTCAGTACCTGATATCTTGGCGCGTGACGCGTAATTCACCTGTTAGATTTCAACCGATAAGTAAGGCTTTCTTAGGGCTATAACAATTCCATTAAATAGAAAAAAAAAAGTCCTTATAAAAAAAGCGGAGTCTTAATTTAGGTCAAACAATGAAATTTTCTCTATTTATGTAAATCAATATTACAATGTGGCAAAATGGCAAGAAATCTGATCGACTTCTTTGAATGGGAGTGAAATATGCATCACAAAAGAGCTGAGGTGAGACAGATTCGGCAAACGTGTATTATAGCTCGTTAAACCGTCTGGACTAAATAACCTCGACATTGTAAAATCCGGTTTTGCTAAGTACAGTAAATTCATGCTTGGCAGTACGATATGAATTTGAATTTGTTTATTGATTTGGAAAGAGGACCGCGATCAGCTTTGGTTCGATGGCTCCAAAGGCGGCGTTTGATAGCAGATCCTCTTTGGTGTGCGCAGTGTAATACAGCGATGGAACTAACCGAGAGAAATGACGACCATGTGGACGGGTTTCTTTGGTGAGTACAGGATTGCAACTTCTGAATTGGTGCTATTCATGTGAAATCAGAAACTCATAAAGGGTTTCTGTTAAAATCTAATGTAGTTCTACTACAAAATTTCTTATACACGAAACGAACGCTACACTTGAATGCTTGAATTGAAGAAGTAATCCAAAGGGCCAATCCTTTTTCAAACCCGAACATCGATCAAACTACAACAATTTGACAGACGGTTTACATTGCATTGTGTAGACTGGCTATAGTCTGGATGGCAAATCGACTAAACCTACCGACGAGAGGGAGCAACTGGAAAGAATGGGATCGTTTAAAGACTGAGCACGGAAACGACTAAAATGCGTTCCGTTCCTTTGCAAACGAATGGGCAAAGTATCTCTTAAGCGGAATAATTGTTCTTCTCTGTTCCTCTTTCATTGAGGGGGGAAATAGGGATACGTAACCCCCGATCCGTGCTATTTCCTGGCCAAATCCGTCGATCCTCGACTATTTTCGTTCAAATCCGAACCCGCATTACTTGAAAAGTAATGCGTGTGGTTTAGTGTTCCTGCAAGATGCTGCGACAAATGGTATATGTTGTTTCTATGCCAATTTTTTTAACATATTACGTTTCATCGCTTCTTTGTGCGACAATTCCGCCAACACACCGACGATGACCGACTAAAGTGATCCGAACTTCGTTTTAGTATCTACGATCCAAACTTCCTGGCATAGAGTCCAGAATCCGCGTTCCGATGTGTTTTCGAAATCCGTGAATCCGCTTAATGTATCGCAAAAATCCGCAATCCGTGCGCTTTTTAAGGCAAAATCCGTCGATCGGCGAACCTATTCACCTCCCTCTTCGTCTTTACTTCTTTACCAAATTTCCACTTATTCCGGGCACCATAACTTATGTTTCAGTTTAACCCCTCTCATCCAAATAAATGTTGTCAATGTTGTTAAGTGGTCAAAACAGTCGGGCGAATAACAAAGGCAGGGAAGCAACATTGAGCGAGGGGAGAGGGGGATTAAATATTCTTTATCCGCTTGTAAGTAACGACATTCGCGCAAAATTGAGTGATATTCGTTTCTCGCAACTACTTTTGTCCACGATTGTAGGCCAATTATTAAATAGCGTGTAATTCGTTTTGTTTTATTAGGAGATGTAGTGGGTGTCGCAAAAGACGAAGCTTGCGAACGAACAGCTTTTTCGTTGAATTCCCGAAGATCCCTTTGGCAACGCTTCTTCGCGTAATGTTTTCCTTCGTGCACGAAGAGTCACAACGTAGAATTGCAGAAACGCTTAACTTGACCCGAAGTTTAGTTTCTCGCATCTATAGACGACTACAAGATCTGTGCTCAGTGGATCTTGAGAACAGGTCAGTCGTACCGTTTGGAGGACCCGGAGCCGTTATAAAGTGCGACGAAAGCAAGTTCAATCATAAATCCAAGGTAATAAACTTAACCGAAACTAATCCTTATAAAACTATAGTATCTCAAGGAAACGCAAGCAAAAAAAAAACCAAGCAAGGAAATTTGGAGTATATGAGCAATTTACGTCTCTTGCCACTATTGTCATCAAACCAACTTTTTACGCTTTATTTTATCACTTGTAAATATACAGGGCGTCACAATACCTACGACACCTTTCGGGATTGTCGCGTGCACTTTCTTTTACCTTAATTAAATTTTGAGAAATTTAAGGTGGCTATGAAACCGCTATGTAGAAAGACGTTCAATTTTGCCAAAAGCTGTCTTTTTAGTACATGCTGATCATTATTCAATATTATTTTACATGACTGGCTCTGTGAAAAGAACACTTTTTTAACGGGGGGTTTCGGGTCGAGGTTTGATTGAAGGACGATGGCAGACGAGTCGCGTAGAACTGTCATTTTGAGATGATGCTCACAACCGTAACATCGTGGAAATATACAATGTACATAAAGACC